>PVIU01025420.1:0-23755 GCA_004026605.1 Ondatra zibethicus
CTCTTTCAAGGAAGAAGGGGGAGGGAGGAGGGGTGGGGGGTAGTGGGAGGGGACCGGGAGAAGGGGAAGAAAGGAAAAAATTTTTTTTTTATCTTTAATTATGTTCTTGAATGGAAAAAATAAAACAAAACAATGTATGGAAAAAAAAAAGATAGCTTTCAAATAAATTCAACACAACTTCAATATCATAAACATTTTTGTTTACTATTTAACATTATTTTTATCTAAAAGGCTAGGGTAAAAACTAGAAAAAAATCATCAGAAGCCCCAGTGGTAAGAAGCAGCCTGATAATTCAGAGTAGAATCTTTAAGGAATTCAAATAAGCATCCAACCGTCCCTAGAATATTACATCAAAATGTTAAATGTTGCCTTCATATTCAACTCTTGATTGGTGGTTTTATTGGATGAAGAAATAAATTTACATAAATATATTTATACATTATCAATGACAGCATTCTCTTTATATAATTCTATATATGTACACATATATTAATGTGCAATAAGTAATAGCATTTGAGGTTATTATAAATCAATAAGTTACATACTTAGTGTCCATCTGAAAAAAACACAAAAACCCTACAGTTACAGTTTATAGTGAACCTAGAAGTTATCTGCAACTGTATTAGAAACTGGGAGCAAGATGATAAAAATTAATGAATCATTAAGTATAAAATTAATATATATCATCTCTATATGTAAATGTATATTGCATATATAGTAATGATAATAATTGGATATCTGGTGTTTGTCAAGGAATATAATAGAATTTACAGTCAGTAGTGACCAAAATGGACATATTTTACTCTTAGATGATTTGCAACAGATCAGAGAAAATGATAATAAGCATTAAAGAGGAGAATGTCAAAAGAACATAGATGCTTTCAAGAAGGAAAATTTATGATTATCACCTATATTTTTAGGGTTGTAGCTATCAATACAACATGATGTTATTTATAGAAAATCCTACTCAGTTTTCAAGCACATGTGGAGTCTGCAGAACTGCTTTCCTGCGGCTGAAATAGATCTCCATTGAACAACAATCAGAGGGAAGCTTTTCATTGATGCACATATTTACAATGTTAGCGGTGATTAGGCTATGACACACAGTCAACACAATTATGGTAGCCAAAAATTAGATAGCAATATGTTCACTCTTTGTTTAACCAAAATTTAATTGAGCCAATTGAAAAATAGCTGAGCATGTGGTGAAACTGGGCACTTGCCATTCTCTATGAATTATCCTTCAACTCTATAAACAAATCTGAAATATAATGATGATGATGATGATGATGATAATAATAATAATAATAATAATAATAAAATTACAAACAAAAGCCCACATTCTATTGTGCCATTATATGAATGACATAGTCACATTACGTAGTCTATACAAGGAAAAGAACATGAATTAAGAAGCTATCTTTGGCAGTTGTGACACACACTTTAATCCCAGCACTCAGGAAGCAGATACAGGTGAATTTCTGTGAGTTCGAAGCCAGCCTGGCCTAGAAGAGCTAGTTTCAGGATATCCAGGGCTGTTACACAGACAAACTCTGTCTTGAAAAACCAAAAAACAAACAAACAACAAGAACAAAAAAAAAAAAGGTTCCTCGGTATGGGAATTCCATGTGACTACTCACATGGTCCTTTGTATTAGTTGTCCTTCCCTGCACTCCCTCCCTTCCCTTCCTTTCCCCATTCTTTCCTCTTCCTCTTCCCTCCCCATTTAATTTTCCTGCTCCAGCTACCCTCCTCTCTCTATATAACTGTATATTCTATTACTTCTCCTGATCCAGTAGCCCCATCTGTCTATAATTATATATTCTGTTTCCTCTCCCTTGGAATATCCTCTATTCTCACCTAGCTCCTCATTCTATACATAATCTTTGTGGTTATATGGACTGTATAATGTGTATCAAAGGCTTAAAACTTAATATTCACATATAAGAGAAAACATACAATATGTGTCTATATGAAATAAATATAAATGGGATCACCAAATAACACAAGACAATGCCTCATCTAGACAGATTTCACCATCAAGCTAAACCTCCAGTGCCAGAAATGGATTAGATCTAATTGAGTTATTGACCACAAAGGTATGACAGAAACATCCAAACATCTCAGGATGTTTCCAAGGCTATTAATTGTTCTCCACAAACTGATAGTAAAGCCCTATTGCTGACTGCAACACTCACATATCTGACTGAACACAGGGAAATCAAGTTGGTACCTGAGTAGAGCTTCCACCACTCCTGAGTACTGTTCCTGACACTGGAAACTACTTTGCAAACTACCATAGGAAATAGGCAATCACAATTCCAGCTATAAACCTGAAATCTATAGAGAAGACTTTCCTGGAAGATACACTGCTGCAATCATAGCACATACATTGTGTGAGTAGCCAGCCAATACCTGATTGGATGTAAGGTCCAATCCTTGGGTTGGTACTCATGCCAGACACTGCTCAGGTGGTCAAGAACCAGGGACTAGAAAGGCCAAATGCCTACAGCCAAACCCATATTACTGTTCTGCTGAAGGACCATTGAAAACAAATGACTCCCAATGAAATACTTCATAGGCATAGATCAGACTCTTGCTTAATTTTATCAGACAAGTTTCTTCTCACAATAGATGGGAAATAATAAAGAGACCTACTACTGGAGAGTGCAGAGAGTATGAAACTTCAAAGGTTTCTAAATGGTAGTCTGAAATGGTATGACTTTATATAACCCCTCCCCTCAAGGATCAGTGAAGAGGAGGCAGAAAAATTGTAAGAGCCAAAGGGGATGTATGACATCACAGAATCAGTGTTTTTCAGACACAACAGGATTGATTGCATATGAACTCATAGGGACTGTGGCAGTATGTTCAGGGCTACACAAGTTCAAGCTAGACGGAGTTCCAGCACTGAGCAGGGGAAGTAGAAATGGACTTTCATCCATAACCAAGAAGTTATCTCTAATTAGTGTCTATTTGCAAAGCAAAAAATAGTTTTCTCCAGTGGAGTCTCACTAGGTATATTAATCACACTTAAGAATGTACCCTTTGAACTCCTACAGTTGATAAATACCAACTTCAGTAATGTGGCAGAATATAAGATTAACTCAAAAAATCAGTAGCCCTCCTATTTACACATGGTCAAAAAAATCAGAGAAACATTACCCTTTGCAATAGCCACCAAAAATATAAGATATCTTGTGGTAACTCTCCTATATGACAAGAACTTTAAGTCTTTGAGGATAGAAATTGAAGAAGATATCAGAAAATGGAAAGGTCTCCCATACTCTTGGACAGGTAGGACAACATAATAAAGACTATACTTTCAGGGATCATTTCTATAGTTCGTTACTAGAAAAATGGCAATCTTACCAAAAGCAAACTGCAGATTCATTGCAACCCCCATCAAAACCCCAACACAATTCTTCACAGATGTCCAAGGAACAATACTCAACATCATATGGAAAAACTAAATATTCAAGATAGGTAAAACAATCTTGTACAAGAAAGAGACGTCTGGAGCCATCACCATCCCTGACTTAAAGCTCTACTATAAAGCAATTATAATAAAACAGCTTGGTGTTGGAACAAAAACAGACACATGGGTCAATGGAATTGAATCAAAGTCTGTGACATTCATCGGCATGCCTATGAACACCTGATTTTTGACAAAGAAACCAAAATGGTACAATGGAAAAAAGAAAGCACCTTTATCAACTGGTGCTGGCATAACTGGATGTTGACATGTAGAAGAATACAAATAGATTGATAAGTATCACCATGCACAAAACTCAAGTCCACGTGGATCAAAGACGTTACCATAAAATCCAGTGACACTGAACCTGATAGAAGATAAAGTGGGAAGTAGCCTTGAAAACATTGACACATGAGAGACTATTTCCTTAATATAACACCAGTAGCACAGGCACTGAGATCGACAATCAATAAATGGGACCTCCTAAACCTGGAAAGCTTCTGTAATGCAAAGGACACTGTCAATAAGACTAAATGGCAGCCTACAGAGTGGGAAAAGATCCTTACCAATGCCACATCTGACAGATATCTAATTTACAAAAGATATAGTTTTCAAGAAGCTAAACATCAAAATACCAAATAAACAAATCAAAAAGGGGGTACAGATCTTAAGAGAGAATTCTCAACAAAATAATCTCAAATGGCCAAAAGACACATAAAGAATTGTTCAGCAACCTAAATAATCAGGGAAATGCCAATCAAAATAACTCTGAAATGCCATGTTATACCTGTCAGAATGACTAAGCTCAAAAACACTGATGACAGCTTATATTGGAGGGGATGTGGAATAAGGATAACATTCCTCCATTGCTGGTGGAAGTGCAAACTTGCACAACCTCTTTGGAAATTAGTATGGTGGTTTCTTAGAAATTTGGGCATCAGTCTACATCAAGACCCAGCTATATCAATTTTAGGCACATACCCCAAAGATGCGCAATCACACCACAAGGACACTTGCTCAGCTGTGTTCATAGCTGCATTATTTGTAATAGCCAGAACCTGGAAACAATCTAGATGCCCCTCAATTGAAAAACACGTAAGAAAAAATGTGGTACATTTATATAATGGAATACTACTCAGCTTTAAAAAAATTATGACCTCATGAAATTTTCAGGCAAATGGATGAAATTAGAAAAAAAATCATCCTGAGTGAGGTAATAACTCAGACCCAGAATGACAGCATGATATGTTTTCAATTATAGGTGGTTTTTAGGAGTAAAGAATAGGATAACCAACCTACAATACACAGCTCCAGTGAGGCAAGATAACAAGGAGAGCCCAAGGAGGGATGCTTGTATTTTCCTGGGAAGGGGAAGTACAAGTACGAAAGATCTCCTGGGGAAACCTGGAGGGGGAATGGAGGGATGGAAACTAGAGGGAACAGGTCAGGAGGTCTGGATGTGGGAGGGGCGTTGGAGGCATTATGGAGGGGGAAAGTAAATAAAGGAGATCTCTCGATGGGGGCAGTTTTGGATTAGGGAGAGACCTGGTTCCAGGGAAACCCTAAGGAACCCACAAGGATGACCTAAAATAAGACTCTTAGCAATGGTAGTGAGGGTGCCTGAACTGGTTGGCTATCTACTATAAGCAGATTGATGACTTCCTTAATTTCCATCAGAGCTACTCTAACCAGTAACTGATGGAAATAGAGGCAGAGAACCACAGATAAGCACTGTGCTAAGCTCTGAGAGTCTTGTGGAAGAAAGGGAGGAGAGATAGTACCAGGCAGGGGTGTCGTAATGGAGGGACCCATAGAGACAGCAGACCTGAGCTCACCATACCAACAGTCAGGGAGTCTGAATGGGACCAACCTAGGCCTTCTGTATGTGTGTGATAATACTGTAGCTTGATCTCCTAGTAAGGCTTCTAAAAGTGAGAGCAGGATCTTATGTGGTGCTTAGCTACTGTTTGGTAACCTATTCCCCATGATGGATTACCTGGCTCTGCCTTGAAGTAAGAGGAGGAGCTGGGTCCTGTCTCAACTTAATGTGCCATGCTTTGTGCAAGACCTTGGGAGGTTTGTCCCTTTCTCAACGGAGATGAAGGTGGAGTAAATGGGGAAGAACTAGAGGGGAAAGGGAAGGGGATAAGAACAGGGGAGGAAGAGGAAACTGGTTGGTATGTTAAACAAATGAAAAAAGTGTTATTTAAACTTAAAATTACACAGGCAATAAAAAAGAAACAATAAAAATAAAAAAGCTGAAAACAAAACAGACATAAAACAGACAAAAAGGAGTAGGCCTTTCGCTCAACAGTAGATAACCAACATAAAATGTACTCCATGGTATTTATTTTTCAAGTCTTTTTTGTCTTGTATTATTTTTGTGGAACTATTTTTGTCTTAATTCTCTTTTGCTTATACATTATGGTTTCTAATTTTGTGATTCTATGCGTTTTGTGTGTGCCTTGTGTGTTTCTTGGGCTTTCTCTTTTTTTTTTCATGTTTAAAATTCTTTTTGTTGTTTTGTGCCTGTTTGTTTTCTAAAGAAAGAAACAGGAATATTTAATTGGAAAGGTGAGGAGGATCTGGGATAAGTTTGGGTATGGGAAACCGTGATCAGAACATATGGTATGTAAAACTTTATTTTTTTCTCTTATGGGAGGGTGATAATATAAATTTGTAAGCTTTGTTTTATATTTTATTGGAAATAGGTTCTTCTCGCATACAATTCCTTCCCACCATATTTTCCCCACTCTCCAAGCCTCCCTGCTTCCCCTCCCAACTCCCCACTCCCCAGAGACACTCTATTCTATTTCCTCTTCAGAAAGGAGCAGGCGTCCAAGAGGTGGCAGCAAGACTGGACAAAACAAGATACAATAACACAAGGGAAAAGTCCTCATACTGAGCCTGGACAAGGCAACTCAATAGGTGGCTGGACAAGATAACCAAATAGGAGAAATAGAGTCCCAAAAGCAGGCAAAAGAATCAGAAATACATCCAGTCCTTCCTACTGTTAGGAGTACCACAAAACACCAAGCTGACAGCTATAACATACACATATACACAGCGGACCTGGTACAGGCCCAAATGCAGGCCCTGTGCTTACAACTTCAGTCTCTGTGAGTCCTTTAAGCCCTGCTTAGTTGATTCAGTGGGGGCGTGTTCTCCTGGTGTACTCCATACCCTCAGACTCATGCAATCTTCTTCCTCCTTTCCTGCAGGGTTCCAAGATCTCTGAGAGGAGGGGCCTGATGGAGACCTGCAAATTAGACAATCTCTCCACATAATGTCTGGTAATGGATTCCTGTACCAATTCTCATCTCCTGCTAGAGGAAGCCTCTTTGATGACAAATCAAGGCACAAATCTTTGAGTATAACAGAATAATTTCATTTCTTTTTTTTTCCAGTCATGTTTGGATCTACCCTAGGTCATTGAGCTATTCAGTCTCAGGATCCTGGCCATCCAGGCATTATAAGGCACAGGCTCCCTCTTGTGGGCCTCAAGTTAAACCAGACATTGCTTGGCCATTCTCACAAGTTCTGTGCCACCATTGCCCCAGCACATCTTGCAGGCAGGACAGATTGTAGGTGAAAGGTTTTGTGCCTGGGTTGGTGTCCAGATTTCTCCTTTAATGGTTTTCAGAGTACCTTCCTATGCCAAAGAGACTACGACATAGGGTTGAAGGCTCCATACAGGCAGCAGCTTATCCTCTCTGTGTTCAGTGAGCTGTGTGAATGTTCTGCTATCAGTTTTCAGAGAGCTGCTTTCTGTCTTAGCATCAGCTTGTGTTGTTTAGTAATCTTCAAGGGACTCCCTCAGCCAGTAACTAACTGAACACAGCCTAGTCCCTCCACTGCAAACCTTTCCATACTATAAAAGATGAAAGGATTAGACTCTGTATCATTCATTACTAGGAGTCCTCACAAGAGGCACTTCATGAATTCCACACTGTTTCCTCTATACTAGTATAAATGTACCATATTTTCTTCATCTACTCTTTGTTTGAACGACATCTAGGTTGTTTCCAGGTTCTGACTATTGTGAGTAAAGCTGCAATGAACATAGTTGAATAAGTGTCCTTGTGGTAGGATGGATATTAAAAATTATTCATTTATAAGTCTTGTACATGTGTTCTATCAAAGTCATAGGATGAAGCTGAATCAGTTCAAAAATAAAAACTGTGTTTAAATCCATAATCTAGAGACTTTCCCTTACAAGTAGTTATGGCATACCAAATATCCATGGCCACATGTTTGCTAGAGATAGTATGCATAAAAAAATAAAATGGTGGTTTCCTAGATAAAGTTCTATTTTTGGGTTTATAGAGCAAATTGTTAGTTTAAAAGTACTTTTTTAATATTATAGAACAAAAACTAGTCTTGTATATCTCAACAACATCATAGTGTTCAGGTTATGGAAGCTTATGTCCCAAATGATACTGCAGTTAGATTGACTAATAATATCTCGAATATTGATATTGATAATATCTAGTACCCATAAAACAAAAAACAAAACAAACAAAAGATATTGATATAACAAAAGATAAGCAAACTACATGCATAGTTCCAGCTCAATTAAGAATGCTGCTTTCATTTGGGGTAGATAAAACTTTTAAAATAATCGTAATAGTCAATTTTGAGATAATTCTTATGCACACATGAATAAATACACACATGCATATTATTTTTCGTTTTCATCTTAACTGAAAACAATGATAATCACTAGAGGAAAAATCGAAACTAAAACTTAAAAAATAAAACATCATCTGGGCATGGTGGTCCACGTCTTTAATTCCAGCATTTAGGAGGCAGAGGCAAGTAGCTCTCTGTAAGTTGTAAGTAATCCTGGTCTACATAGCAAATTCCAGGACAGTCAGGTTATATTGAGAGAAACTTTCAAAAATAGAAAGAAAAGAAACATAACAAAAATTTAAATCATCTTAGCATGGGGCTGGAGAGATGGCTCACTAGTTCAGAGTATTTGCTGATCTTCCACTAGCACCACATCAAGTAGCTCACAACTTACTGTAACTCCAGCTGCCCTCCAGGGAACTAACAATTTCTGGTGGTCTCCATAGGAGTCCACACACTTATGACATGCACACATGCAGATGGAGAGAGAGCTAGAGAAAGAGAGAGAGAAATAGAGAGAGAAATTAAAAATAAAGCTTCAAAAATCATGCATCATTGAAATATATTTGTTGCTGCTGAGTTTTCACTGCATTTCTTCCAAGAAAATTATGTATTTATCATTCATTTCTCATGTGTTTTACATTGCCTTAATCAACTGTTCATCATCATAGTATAGTTTAGTTAATCATTCTAATAGCAAGAAGCATTATGCTTTTGCCATGTTATCCTTTTATATATTTGTCAATTTGATAAGCTAAAACTAGAGATCAATGATCTAAGTTTTATTTCATTATTAGTGAAAATGAACATTTTAAACTCCTTCCACTTGTCCGTCTGTAATTTAAGCCTGATATTTTTATTATAAAAGGCAACATAATTTTTCTCCAAACACAACATTGTAACAAAATCAATGAAAGTAAGCTAAGGAAAAATATCCTTAATGTATTTGATGAATAAAATATGCTATGGTATTACTATAACCCCTTAACTTTGATGAGTTAGAAATGTTCAATTCTGCAGGAGCCTTGAGGAACAAATGTGACTTTAACTAACTCTGCCTAAAAGGAATGATAATATAAAAACACCAAAAGATGCAAGACAAACCATCATGTTCATATCCTGTAAACAGAAAAAATCAGCCACTAAAGTTGAATTGATACAAAAAGCAATCAAAAAGTTATAAAATAAAAAAGTTTTTTCAGATAAATGATTCATCCTGCTGCCCTTTCATGTTCTTAATAACAGCTGAACATCTCTAAGCCTTTTATGAAGGATTTATGAATTAGAATGTGACCTTTTTATTAGTGACTCATAAGATTATTTCTAACACTGCAAGATTGACATTTCAGAAAGGAACAAAGCAGCCCCCTCATTTGGCATAAAGAAACCTAGAAAAGGGAGTGGGGGGACATTTTCCTACTACCCTTATAAATAAAGAAATTTAAATCTCAAGCTATTAAATAAGAGCCTACAATCATACAATTGATTAGTAGCAAGGAGGAGGATGAATTCCTGCTCCCATGTTTCTCAAAATTTTATTCATTTTTCCTCAACATGGCTGCTCTGCATTGTCAAAGCTGTATATTTTGGTAGTATCCTGTTTGGTCTTAAAGTAATGTTCAGCTCTATGTTCCTGTTTACCACCAGTCTATGAAGACCACTACTTGTTGTTAATACCCATTAATACTTAAAGAAGAAGGGTGTTTTCATTTGAATGCTTCTTAGAGGAACTCTGAAGATATTAATATCTCTTCAAATGCAATAATCCAAAGGGAAATATGATATATGTTGTTGAATGTTGAGAATGGCCCCCAAAGGTATTTAAATGTGTGCTTCGTAGTTGATGGACTACTTAGGAAGGATTGGGACAGGTGTGGACTTGTTCTAGGAGGAATGGACTCATTATAGGAGGTGTGACACTTGGGGTAGACTTTGAGGTTTCAAAAGTCTACAGTAGACTGCCTCCCTCTCTTCTCTCTCTCTCTCTCTCTCTCTCTCTCTCTCTCTCTCTCTCTCTCTCTCTCTCTCTCCCTCCTCTCCATGTATTTGTTTATGAGATGTAAGATCTAAGCTACTGCTCCATTGTCCTGCCTGCCTGCTATCCTGATCTCACCATCATGACCATGGTCTAACCCTATGAAACTGTAAGCAAGCACCCAATTAAATGTTTTCTTTCACAAATTGCCTTGGTTATAGTGTCTCATCTCAGCTATAGAAGATGAAGTAAGACACATGTCACACTCTATGTAGTCATATCATTATATATACAGCTTCCTGTGCCCAACTTGAATGTGAACATTCATTCTTTCCCTATCCTTGTACTATGTTTTGCAACTCATTTTCCATGGCCTACCTTATATGCCATTCTTTTTCCCAAATATACACTAAACAATTGAAAGTGCTATCACTTTCAATTCTTTTCTCTGAACCAATATAGCATTTTGTGAATTTGTATTATATTTCAGACTTATGTAAGCTGTTTCAGTTCCTTAACTGAATATAAAATATTGTATTTTTGGCATAAATTAATATCTAGTATTAATAAAGGAAATAATGTGCAGATTTAAATCTAAGAAGGTATTGGCACAGACACTGATGTAGTTATAAGCCCCTAAAATATATTAATATTATAGACACCAAAGTGACCATAAATATTAAGCAAAACAAAACATTTGCTCTTTTAACTAGTTACTGAAAACAATCACTCATGACATAAAATAGGATCACTGATATGGCCTTAGGCTAGTTTGGCAACCTAAGTTTGATCCACAGACTGACTTAAAAGGTGAAGGGTAGAAAAAAGGTGAAGGGTAGAAATCAAATCCTCAAAGCTGTCCTCTGAATGAATATATATATATATATATATATATAATATATATATATATATATATAGAGAGAGAGAGAGAGAGAGAACAAAGAGAGATGTGTATGTTGTATGTGCACATGTATGTGTGTTTATATATAAAAAATTTTATATGATAAATATGTGTATATTAAATATATGTAGTGTAGTGTTTTCAGTGCAGCATTCCAGAAATTGACTATGATTTAAAACCTTTGAATTCTATAAATCCACTGAAAATTATATATTCTAATTGGAACTTTCTGCCTACTTGAATATAAACAGCAGCCTAAGTTATATAGGCAACAGCAGTAGAAATATAGAATACATAATATTTGTACTGAAATGACATTTAGGACATATAACATTATTTTCCAGAACTTATTATGTTGAGCCTATCTGGAATTATCTCATAATATTCCACATACCTTACCTAGACTTGAAAAGGGTATACAACATATATAGATAGATAGATAGATAGATAGATAGATAGATAGATAGATAGATAGATAGATAGATAGATAGACAGACAGACAGATAGGCAGGCCGGCAGACAGACAGACAGATAAATACATAGGTTTTTGGTGATATGAATGACTTGACTGATTCTGAGACAACTGATAACACTCTGTATGATAAAATGAGTATTGAACACAATTAAATGTGTGTCTAGTAACAAGATTGTTGAAGCATATTTATGCAGTAAACCATTGAATTCCAGCAGCCACATATAGCTATTCAAAAGCAATAGCTGTCAAAAATGAATATAATTCAAAGATAGAATTCAATTTGAAGTAGAATTTGAATATAAAAGTTTATTAGAGAGAGCCCTCACTGCCTAAAAATGGCATAAAAATGATTTTGATGGATCAAAATGCATAAATTCTTGATGATTAAATATCATTAGGTAACATCAAAAGTTACTAACACATTAAAACATTGATTTGAAAGCATTAAAAATGAGAGAAAAAATTAAGCATTTATCCTCTAATTCCTTATAAACTATATACTAAGGTAATCAAATAAAATTTTGAGCTAAAAATTCTTCTTTATAACAGTCTCAAAGTTTCATGATTCAGGAAGAACTTTAGAATATATCTACTATCTCTAATGGCATAATATACTATGTCAAAATAATCAATAGGAAAACATTTGGAGAAATGTTGATTAGAAGTATTATAGTAGAAGAATCAGGGAGATAGCACTTGATTCCACATAATAGTTTACATTATTGAAAGTAAAATGATCCACAATCAGACATTTGTGCCTCCAGATGGGATGCAATAAGAAGTATACCCTATCATGCACAAACTATTTTTGCCAAAAATTGAAGAATAATACAAGTAAGCCTCTAATACCAAGTACAAGTATAATGAAAATACAAATGATAGAGATAGAAGGGATAGAGTATGTTAAATAATGTCATGAGGAAAACATCTCTCAAATCTATAATGTGAAATAGAGTCTTGTACAAATGATCTGGTTGTTCTCTCAATGAATTGCATGATTTGAGTTATGACCAGTGAAAAACACTGAGTAAAAAGATACAGGAAATGTGATAGCCAAGTGTAATGACTGGAACTTGTTTGGATCTTAACTAATACAAATGAAAGTTTTTATTTGTTTCTTTTCCAGAATATTTAAGAGAATCTGGGAAACTTAAGCATATATGGTATCAATTTTAAAGGATCTAATCACAAGGTTAATTAGGTATAGTGGTTAGGTGGGTTAAGTGTAATGATGGCATGACAATGAACCAAAACTATTACAAATGTTTATGTATGCCCAGACTCAAAATAAGTACACAGAATCTATATTATCTCAATACTGTTTGGCCAATAGATTAAACATATTTCTGGCTAACTCTTATAACTTAAATTAATCCATTTCTATTAATCTGTATAGCCTTGAGACTGTGCCTTACCGGCAAGGTTCTGGTGGGCTCTGGCAGAGGCTTCTGTCTCCTGCAGATGGCAACATGGCTTCTTTCTGACTCCCCCATCTTTCTCCCAGCATTCAGTTTAATTTTCCCCACCTAGCTCTATTCTGCTTTGTGCAGGCCCAAAGCACTGTCTTTATTAACCAATGGTAATAAAACATATTCACAGCATACAGAGGAGAATCCCATCAACATCCACATTACAGTTCCTCTCCTCCCACTTTTTTCAGTCCCCACATCCCCTCTCCCCCAGATCAACTCCTTTGTTTCTCTTCAGAAAAAAATGCAGACTTCCCAGGGATATCAACTAAACACTGCATAACAAAGTATAATAAGACTAGGCACAAACTCTTATGGAAGAGACAACTCAGTAGGAGGAAAAGGGTTCTAAGAGCAGGCAAGAGAGTCAGAGATAACCCTTGTTTCCACTGTTAGGAGTAGTATTACTCAGCTGTTAAAAGCTAATATCATGAAATTTGCAGGCAATTGGATAGAATTAGAAAAGATCATCCTGAGTGAGGCAACCCAGATCCAGAAAAAGAAACATGATGTTAGCTGTGAAGTAGAAGATAATCATGCTACAGTTCACAGACCAAGAAAGACTCAGTAACAGGGAGGGCTGAGTGGGAGGATGCATGAGTCTCCCTGATAAGAGAAACAGAACAGAATTTTTACAGAGGGTGGACTGGAATTGGGGGGAGATAGGAACAGGAGGAATAAGGTGGGGTTGGGAGTGACAGAGGAAGTGAATACTAGGAGAGACAACTGAAGTTGGGGGCATTTGTGTGGCGATGTAGAAGTCTAAAGCTCCCTGGAATCTATGAGGGTGACCCTAGCAAAATCTAATAATAGGTGGATACAGAGTTTGAATTGGCCTTCTTTTATAAGCAGATAGTGGTACTAAGACATCAATCCAACCACAAAACCCATAATCCATCTTGTCTGTAAGACATGGTAAAGTAATGGTGGTGCAAAACTTGTGGGGGTGGTCAACAAATGACTGGTCCAAATTGAGGCCCACACCAAGAGAAGGAATCCATGCCTGACATTGCATGGAGAGTGAAAAACTATAATCTGGATAGCTCAGAGATCCTGGGAAAAATTTTTTATCAGATATACTCATGCACTTAGGTATTTTCTGGAAAAATAACATAAGCATCTATTCTGAGCTACTATTTAAAAATAATACTAAAAATAATTGGTGTAACTAGAATATTCCAGATTCTTATGTAGTGGTAGATATTCAAAGTAAATGATGTTTGCAGAGTAACTATAATATTTCAATTATTTTATTTTGCTTTCCCTTTTATTGAAAAATTCTTTTCTCTTACAATGTATCCTAATTAGGTCTCCCTCCCTCTCTCCTCCTAGTTCCTCCCCATACCCTCTCTCATCCAGATCCACTCCCTTTCTGTCTCTCATCAGAAAATAACAGGGTTCTAAAAGAAAACAACAAAATGTATCAAATTAAAATATAACAAGATAAAACCAAAGCCATCACATAAAACAAGGCCAAGCAACAGAAGCAAAAGAAGTCATAAGAATCAGAGAACATTGGAATATTACTATAGTGACGTTATTAGATTTGAATAGTGGTATGCATATCAATGTGCCTAGAATAGTTTGGTAATAGTCCTAGAGATGCTAGTAAGCAGTAAATAAAAAGATTTCCTTTTTAATTTTCTCTTTCATGGTACACAGCATTTTCTAGCATAGTATTTACTACTCCATATATTACTCAACCACACATATACCAGTTCACAATTATGAAACACTAGTTGTGCTCCATTTGTCTCTATAAATGGCATCCTTATCTTTTTACTCCTTGTTTTAAATTCTCAGAAATCTGTATTTATTTATCTCCCTTTACTGAAAGGTAATAATGGTGAGATATGTGAAAGTAGAGAGAAACTGAAATTTTCTTTATTTTGCATACCTGATTTGTTTCTTGCAGAATTGACATAGAATGTTTCTTTATATTTAAAACTCTACTACAGATAGGGTGGTTTCAGCTGAGTTCTGGAAACACTGCCTTCCTTTGTCATAGCAGGAATAGGGATAGAAACACTGTTTCCAATCTTGTAAGATGCTTTGACATTATTTACTGGTATTTATTTTTCATCGCATCATTTCCTTAATGAGCATCTCAAATGAAGATATAGAATGCAGAATTTGGTCCTCTATGGTACCTTGTTTGAAGTCTATGACCTTGGCCACATGTTTGTAAATAATCTGGCCATAATAATATCTTCAATTATTCATTTTGAATATGCCATCTATTTTTGCTACAATGCCTGACTAATACAAATTAAAAACTTCATTAAAGTTTTGAAATTCTCATGCTCCTTTTTGTTCCTTTTCATGCTTAAAATACATGGCCATCATGCAACTAATAGATGTAATATAATATTAGTTAAAGGAAATAGAAAAGGATATTAAAAGACATAATTAAAAATAACATTAAATGTGAGAAATAAAATAAATAAATTATGATATGCTTTTTAAAAGTTCCACTCATTAACTGCAGACACCAGTGAAGTAAAAAAAAAGATCATTGCAAGAGATGGGAGGGACAACAGAGAGGGAAACTAGTATGGTACAAGTGATCGGAAGGGAGAAATAGGGAAAATGGTGAGAGGTATTCTTGGTATAGATAAAAGTAACATAAGGTACTATACAAACTTGCAAAGGAGGAAAGCAACCAGTAGTCCTACCCAGTTAAGGTAATTGTGAAGCACAATAATGGCCACCCTGGCACTCTAACCCTAAGGGTGCAGTAGCAGCATGGTTACCTTGGTGATAAGGAACATCTCTTTTATTGGGCTTAAGATCTGCTCACCAAAAGGAAAACCATGACTGGTGTTGAAAACCTAGCCAATCACCCAAGGCTGATGAAATTGTGTCTATTTGAGGAGAACCTACAAACTCAACTTTACCAACCCCTCATAATCCTTAAACTAGTTTCTATTTGTCCTTATGCCCACAGATATGTCTTAGTTAGGTTTATATTGCTGTGAAGAGACACCATGACCACAGCAATTCTTATAAATGGTAATATTTAATTGGGGTGACTCATTTATATTTCAGAGGTTCAGTCCATTATCATCATGGTGAGATATGTCAGTGTGAAGGCAGATATAATGCTAGGAAAGTATCTGAGAGTCCTATATCTTGCAGGCAACAGGAAGTTGTCTGAGTGTCACAAAGTTTGAGCAGAAGAGACCTTAAAGCCCTCCCCAACAGTGACATACTTCTTCCAATAAGGCCACACCAACTTCAACAAGACCACACCTCCTAACAGTGCCACTCCCTTTGGAGGCCATTTTCCTTCAAACCAACACATTCCTTCACCAAGGAAACTTCTTACAATAGATGGAAATCATTACTTAAACCACAGTCGTTCAAAATTCAGAGTTATGGATTTTGCCCATTCCCAAGGGATACATTTATAAAATAACGACCACACCTAAGACTAAGGGATCATTGTGAGAGAAAAGGTGGAAAAATTGTCTGATTCAGAGGATCGGGAAGTTTTCTGTGAGATTTTTGTCTCCTAGAATTGTCAGAAGTTACACCCATAATGTGGCAGGACACTTAAAAGAAATCCCACACTAGCTCAGAATTGAGAAATAGGCAGTTATTTATTTAGGGGTAGACTCACAGATCAGATTCCTCTGCTGAAATGGAGATCAGAAACCAAATTCCGCAGCTGGAAAAGAGGCCAGATGCATGCTCTACATTGGCATAAATAGTATAAAAGGCCACGCCGCAGTGGGCAGGTAACCACTGGCTATAAGACTTCCTACAGCACCATAAAGCCTCACCAACATGACTGCCTAAACATGATGTGACCTGAAGAAGGACAACACCAACAGATATGCTAACATGGAATAGAGAACACTTATGAGTCCTCAACCCCGACAAAGTACAACAGGCAACTAAAGAATGCTGAGAGTGAGAGAAAGAATCTTCCTCAGGGAATAACACACTAACTGGTTATCCAATATTAAATGGTCAGTTCCAAAAACACTACCAGTAATATTATCTAGAATGTGCAGGTTATATTTAGAAATATATGTATATACATCTACATGTATGTAAAAACAATTAATGAAAAAAGAGGTCTTGGCTTTGAAAAAGAACAAGGAAAAGAGTACATGATATGACCCGCAGAGAGGAAAGGGAGAAATGATATAATCATATTACAATCTCAAAATTGAAAACATTATTTTCAAAACAGAAGGGAAAATGAAAAGAATTATATTTATTGTACATGTTGATACTTAAACAAATAGATGTAAAATCTCATGATGTAAAAAATAAATAATATGAGAATTGGATTCAGAGGTAAATTCATTACTATGTTGAACTCATAAAGCCACTTTAAATAGAAATCCTAGTAAAACAAGATTGACTATTCTTAATAATCCAATAAATGGAATACAATAAAATTTCATACATTAAAAGAATCCTTTAATTCATCTGGAGCAATCAATATGCAATCATGGAATTAACAGAAAAATTTGAAATTATTTATAAAATGATGAATTTTAATTAAACCATAATTTAACTCTTTATAAAGATAAAAATAAATCTAGCTGTCAAAATACTTCCACAGTTTTTTCAATACTAAGCCACCAGGTCCAAGCACAGTTTCTGGATATTGTAGTTCAGGAGCCCAAAATACACTAAATAGTGACCTCTAACTTCCTTTGTTTAAGCTTGTGTATGTTGCCCAAGAATTTCTGCACTCTATCCATGGAGCAAAATGGCATCTTAACCCCTACTAAGACTTAGTCCCCTCCTTAACATTAGAAATACCTCCACTAAAAGAATAAAGGTGACTTGTACAAAAAAGGTAAAGAAAAGGAAGATGGATAGCCAGAAAACCATCAATAGACAAAACATAAACATAAATACAGAGTAAAAAATGCACAAAAGAATTGTATAGCAAACACTTACGTTCTTATGCAGAACACTGCTATATGTTCATTTAATCCTCAGTACCTTACATAATAGGCACCATTCTTTAGCAATGCGAAAGGCTTTAAAAAGTAATTTATTTCTAGACTCATACTTTGTATGGGATGAATGTGATGTTTGAGTCCATCTGTTCCTACTATTTAATTAGTTGTATTTATTAAACCTTATCTGAGAAAATGTTTCTAACAACACATAATATCTTTTTGGATTCTGGCTCCCTATCTAGAATCCTCATGAGTAGATCTGAATTTAGCTCACCACTGCTCCATTTTCTGTTAACCAGGAAGCCAAGAAACAAAACTGATTAGCAAAATGCAAAATATTAGTTGTTCATAATAATATAAAAAATATAAAACTAGATAAGAATTTGAATATTTTTATCTATGTTAGAAAACATTTCAAACAGTTGTCTTTTATAACATGAAATCTGTCTACCAAAATAGGCAGGCACTCTACAAAATGACTCTTCTTTGAACTAGATCAAGGGATCAGGTTAACTTTCTGCTCTTCTATGCCAAGTCTACTTTGTGGATTCTTAGATAAGAATGTTTTACACTCTGAAATTATTGAAAACTCAAAAGATGAACAGTATTTTTGTAGCATGCTCAAAATTACAAGAAATTCAGATATTGCTATCCATAAATAAAGGTGTGGCAGAACACAGTGACATTAATGCATTCCCATATTGCCTATGGAGGCTTCTGTGCTGTCTCAGCAAAGGTGAATAGTTGAGAAAATGATACTGTGTGTGTTCCCAGCACATATTTACAGAACACTGCTAGCCTCTGGTCAACATTGTACTTAAAATATCTTCTTCAAACAGTCCACCAAAGGGAGAAGCTACAGAAAATGTTTTATTCTGCACTTGTAGCTTTCCCACACAGATCAGTATTGTAATGTATCAGGAGATACATAACACATTTGTAAACATTTTTCCCTGGAATACCTTACTTTTATTTTATTTTCCTACTGATTATCTACTCTTGCATACTTCTTCACCTTTGCCTTGTTTATTATCCCCTAAAATACATATTTGACCAAAGGAAAAGAATGAATGAATAAAGAACTGGATATTAATGATAACATTTTGTTTTCAGTAAATATCTAATCAGTCTTAAGTATAAAGTTTTAGCAGGTAGATTAATAAAGATATTATAAGAGCCCTATGCCTCTTCAAAGTATTTTGATAGTAATTTGTCAGTTATACTATATATAAAACATTTTTTTCAATATGTCAATAGGCAAAGAAAAAATTCTTCATGAGATGTCATAGTACATGAGGAGTGGTGGACAGTATCTTAATGCTAAAGCAATATTTACCTAGGGAAAGTAGTCACCAAAGCATTATTTGAAGGTCACTAAAATTGAATATAAAAAAGTAGAAATCCAAGCAACATGGTTAATTTATTCTATAGGAAGAACTAGCATAAAGAACAATTAGAACAGATTAGACAGTAAATAACATCTTACAATTTACATAAAAAGAAACAATAAGCGTAATGATAACCAGAATGAATATGTGGAAGTACAAGAAAAATTCCAATACTATATAAAAGAAAACATTTGGTTTGCTTGGAGTGGTGCAGACAGATACTATTTGAAAAGTACATATAAATAATTTAAAGAGCAGAAAAAAATTTCTCTGTAGATAGCATGTTTTAATGTATTCTTTATACAAAGCCAAGTAAACATGAGCATTTCATGAAAAGATATACCCAAATCATGACACACAAGGAAATGTAGGAATTCTTTTTAAAATATGGTGGTTAATGCAAAATCTCTAACATCAAGCAAAATGGCTAGTGTATACACCAGCTATTTGACCTTTGACATGTTACCTATCTTTTCTTACCTTGTATTTTTCATTTCAACAATATAAACTACTAAGAATTACTGGTATGAGTAAGTTACACATATGTAATATATTTAAATGAGTTAATGAAACACTGTAAGGAAATATCACAAATCAACTCAGTATCATTACAATTATTACTTAGAGGAAGATTGAGAAGAAGCATTCAGAGCTGGTATGATGGCTCACGGGTAAACCCACAAGTGTTTTTAAAAACACAGGTGTCATTTTTACTATGTTAATTCTACCTACACAAGAGCATGGGAGATCTTTCCACTTTCTGGTGTCTTCTTAAGTTTCTTTCTTCAAAGATTTAAAGTTCTTGTATATAAGTCTTCCACTTGTTTGGTTAAAGTTATTCCAAGATATTTTATGCTATTTGTGACTATTGTAAAGGGTGATGTTTCTCTGATTTCTTTCTTACCAAAAGCAATCTATAGATTCAATGGAATTCCCAGCAAAATTTTTCACAGACCTCGAAAGAATGGTACTGAACTTCGTCTGGAAAAGCAAAAGACCCAGGATAGCAAAAACAATCCTGTACAATAAAAGAACTTTTGGAGGCATCACAATCCCTACTTCAAAATCTACTACAGAACTACAGTACTGAAAACAGCCTGGTATTGGCATAAACACGGACAGGAGCACAAATGGAACCAAATTGAAGACCCGGATATTAATCACATACCTTCGAACACCTGACTTTTGACAAAAAAGCAAAAATATCAAATGGAAGATAAGAAAGCATATTTAACAAATGGTGCTAGCATAACTGGATATCAACATGTAGAAGAATGAAAATAGACTCATATCTATCACCATGCACAAAACTCAAGTCCAAATGGATCAAAGACCTCAACATAAAGCCAGACACACTGAACCTTATAGAAGAGAATGTGGGAAGTACCCTTGAACACATTGGCACAGGAAACCACTTTTTAAATATAACCCCACCAGCACAGACACTGAGAGAAACAATTAATAAATGGGACCTCCTGAAACTGAAAAGCTTCTGTAAAACAAAGAACACGGTCAACAAGACAAAACGACAGTCTACAGAATGGGAAAAGATCTTTACTAACCCTACATCAGACAGAGGTCTGATCTTCAAAATATACAAAGAACTCAAAAAATTGGTCATCAAAAGAAAAAATAATCCAATAAAAGAAATGGAGTACAGACTTAAACAGAGAACTCTCATCAGAGTAATCTAAAATGGCTGAAAGACAATTAAGGAAATGTTCAAAATCCTTTGTCATCAGAGAAATGCAAATAGAAACAACTCTGAGATTCCATCTTACACCTGTAAGAATGGCAAAGATCAAAAACACGGGTGACAACTTATGCTGGAGAGGTTGTGGGGAAAGGGAACACTTCTGCATTGCTGGTGGGAATGCAAGCTGGTACAACCCCTTTGGATGTCAGTGTGGCGATTTCTCATAAAATTAGGAAACAACCTTCCTCAAGACCCAGTAATACCACTTTTGGGTATATATCCAAAGGATGCTCAATCGTGCCACAGAGACATGTGCTCAACTATGTTCATAGCAGCATTGTTTGTCATAGCCAGAACCTGGAAACAATGTAAATGCCCTTCAACCAAAGAATGGATAAGGAAAATATGGTACATTTTCACAATGGAGTACTACTAGGTGTAGGAGGTCCTGTATTTCTGTTGCTTTCATTGGTTAAATAGAGACTGCTTCGGCCTTTTGATAGGGCAGGACTTAGATAGGTGGGAAAAAGAGAACAGAATGCTGGAAAGAAGACAGAGGGAGACGCTGCCATGAAATCACCAGAGTCAGACATGCTGAATCTTTCCTGGTAAGCCACGATCTCGTGGTAAACACAGATTAATAGAAATGGGTTAGATCAAGATGTGAGAACTGGGCAAAAAGAGGCCAGATATAATGGGCCAGGCAATGTTTTAAATGAATACGGTTTTTGTGTAATTATTTCGGGAGTTAACTAGCCAGGCAGGACAGAACAAGGGGCCCTGCCCCGGATGGACGGGAGCCTGGTGGGACTGGACTGAGGCCCACCAGCTCCTCCTCTCTTACTACAACTAGGCAGAAAAGAATAACAACATCTTGAATTTTGCAGACAAATGGATAGAGCTAGAAAACATCATTTTGATTGAGGTAACCCAGACCCAGAAAGACAATTATCACATGTACTCACTCATAAATGGTTTTTAAACAAAGCAAAGAAAACCAGCGTACAAATCACAATCCCAGAGAACCTAGACAATAATGAGCACCCTAAGAAAGGCATACATAGATCTAATCTACATGAGTAGTAGAAAAAGACAAAAATCTCCTGAGTAAATTGGGAGCATGGGGTCCTTGGGAGAGGGTTGAAGGGGAGGGGAGAGGCAGAGATGGGAGCAGAGAAAAATGTAGAGATCAATAAAAACAAACAAACAAACACAGGTGCAGTATAATACCTATGACTTCTGCTAAATTTCAGAAACCCATGACTGAAAGAGAACTGGATACCCCCCACACATACTGTGGCACAAGCATCCAAACTCATACATATGTACACACACAAACACAAATAAATAAATAATAAGGAGCTGGAAAGTTGATGGCTTGGAGGTTCAGCGCACATGCTACTTATCCTGAGAACCTGGATTCAACTCTGAGCACTCACAGCTTGGTACAAACCTTTCAAACTCTGATTGAAGTTCCAGGTCATCCAATGTTCTCTTCTGGCCACTATGGGTACTGCATGCACTTGGTGACCAAATATGCAAGCAGGCAAAACACTTAATATGTATTTAAAAACAAAACATTTGAGAATAAAGTATAACTGACTACAGGTACCAAGAAAGTGCTTTATATACAGTAAAGAACTGTTGACTATTTGAACGAATAAAAGAAAAAGAAATACATAGGTTTCACTGAAGAAATGTTTAACTGAATAAAAAAGAATATTTCTATTCTTAGAATTAACCAGTCTAAACATGTCTGCAACAAGAATCTCGATTTAAATACTAATAGAATACCTCAAAGTCATGGATCAAGTCTCATTTCTCAATTACAATCTGACTTTTGGACCATTTCAGTAAAATTTCATTCTTTGTATACCCATAGTGGTTTTATGTAAAATCAGCCCTGAACACATATACATAACATAAACAAGATGAGCAAGTTTCATTTATATATTTCAGAATACAGACACACACATACACACACACATACAAGTAACAAGAATTAATTAAAAAAAAAAGAGGCCACACATTTGAAAACAAGAAAAGAGGGATATATGAGAGAGATAAAAAGAAAGAGAGGGGAAAAAGAAAATGACATTAATATATCATAATCGCAATAAATGGAAAAATGTTTTTAAATTAGTCAATGACCTCAGCAGACAGAAAGAAATTCAATATGTCTATTGAAAGGCAAATACTCAAATTAGCATCTAGGAGATTCCAGCTTTGGAATAGTTACAAGTCACATCTAAACCAAATAACAGAGTAATTACAATATTGATTAAATGCTAAAAAATGAATCAGGCACTATAAATATTTATCAAAATAGAATGGAAATGGAAAAAGCATTGATGGGAACAAAGGCTAACATACTGCTTTGATGAAGAAACAAGGCATCTAGAAGAGAATTATCATGGGATAATTGTGGACCATGTGATAATAAGTGGACCAAATGCACACTGTCTCAGTAGGTGGACCAGCCCCTCACGGTCCTAACTTCCTAACTCATCTTCTCCCACCTTCTGCTCTTCACCTGCACCTTGGGGGCTCAATCCATTGCTCTGATGTGAATGTGGGTCTCTGTCTCTATCTCCATCCATCCCACCTCTATCCCCACCCCTGGCTTCCAACTTTTGCTTGATGATCCTGTTTGCTTCCAACTTCCAGGAGGTTCTGTGTATGCTTTCCTTGGGTTCACCTAGGTATTCAGCTTCTCTGGGCTTGCGAGCTAAGTGCTTGGTGACCTTTATTTTATAGCTAGGGTCCACTAATGAGTGAGTACATACCATAATCATCTTTCTGGGTTTGGGTTACC
>PVIU01025421.1:0-23751 GCA_004026605.1 Ondatra zibethicus
CTCATCGTGGTCTGTGTGTACTACTCATCTGTGTTCTGTGCCTACATCAGTCCTGCTTCCAGCTACAGCCCAGAAAGGAGCAAAGTGACCTCGGTGCTGTACTCAGTCCTCAGCCCAACCCTGAACCCCCTCATCTATACACTGAGGAACAAGGATGTCAAGCTGGCCCTGGGGAGGCTCTTGCCCTCTTTCTCACATTGAGTGGAGATGTGAATGCTGTTCTCCTGGCCTGGACTGTTCCTAGACATGCTTTCCTGGGAGCATCATTTTGTTTTATTTGTAAAGACTGTGCTTTGGTTTCCTGGTTCACCCTGACCCAAATAAGCACACAGAAGCTATATTAATTACAACAGTGTTTGGCCTATAGCTTAGGCATATTCCTAGCTAACTCTTACATCATAAATTAACCCATTTCTATTCATCTGTGTATCACTACAAGGCTGTGACCTACTGGTAAGTTTCTAACATCTTTCACCTTAAGCAGCTACAAGGCATTTCCTTTACTCATATATATATATATATATGTTCAGATTTCCCTCCTGACTTTATTCTGCCCTGCCATAGGCCAAAGCAGCAATGGTAATAAAACATATTCACAGCATACAGAGGGGTATCCCACATCAAGCAGCCTCTTGGAGTTGGGATTTACCATTATGGCTTTAGGAAAACATTCTGTGTTGCAAAGATTGGAAAATTCTACTTACTATTACCTCAAAAAACTACAAAGTGCTAGAAGCAATGTAAGCAAAGCACTCAAGTTTTATGTCCTGATAAATACAAACCATTCCAAAATGTAAGTAAGTTTATCTAAATGTGGATGACCACATTCCACTTCCTGTAATGTTTTCAGTAGGTGACAATGGTTGTAGAAAAAAATAAAGCCCTTTCATCCAGTGCTACACTATAAACATCACAAGGCTTTACGCCTGGTGGTAGTGGTACACAACTTTAATCCCAGCCCTCAGGAGTCAGAGGCAGACTTTGGGAGTTCGAGGCCAGCCTAGTCTACAAGAGCTATTTCCAAGACAGGCTCCAAAGCTACAGAGAAATACTGTTTTGATAAACCAAAAAAAAATGAAAAAGAAAAAAGAACTATGGTTAATGGATCTAAACTTCAAAATTATACCAAGGGGCCGGCATGGCCACAGTGTCTTGCTGGGAAGACACAAGTTGAGTGACTTGGGGTCTCAATTTCACAGCTTTCTATTGAGCTATGGAAGCCAAGGCTGGTGACACTGGCATGAATAAGAAGGAAATTAGAGGAACAGAAGTCAAGTTTAAGTTTCAAAAATGAGCTCATATATGTGGTTCCAGTATACTTATGACCATGATAACACTCAAACTCATAAAAAATATTAGTATTTCCAAAAAAGAGATTTAGAGAAACTAGATGAATATATGTATAGGAAAGTGGAACTATTCTTTTATATTATGAATAAAAATCAACAAAAAGATGGATCACAGACAAAAATGCCTGGGCTTAAACTTTTTTCTACAACCTATTTTAAGCATATTCTTCTTCTTCCACTACTCCTCTCTCATCATCCATACCCACTCAACTACGAACCAGCCCCTCAGGCTGTCAGTCTCTCTCCCCTGCCTTTCTGTGTGTGTGTATCTGTATGTCTGTGTGTGTATCTGTATGTCTGTGTGTGTATCTGTATGTCTGTGTGTGTAAAAGGCAAAACATATCTAAGGCGATATGACAAAAAACCCACCAAAACAAAATAAAAAGCACACCCAAATATTGTCCTTTTAGTGTTGATCTATTACCCCCAGCCGAAACACTCAGAACAAGAATGAGATGCAGAAGAAAGGAAGAGGAAGGAAAGAACATCGGTGGCCACTGATAGGAAGACGGCTGAGTGGAGAAAGGGCAGCGTCTGCAGCAACTGCTGGTGAAGCGATGCTGTAACTTTTTCAGACTAAACACATTCTTCATCAGCTTACTTCCTTATTCTTCTTAAATGTTGTGCCACACCATGACTTATGATACAAATCAGATATATTGAAGTAATTAGCTCTTCATCCTTGTGGGCAAAATACCTTTTCAAAAACCTTTGCTCTGTCCCATGGTTTCAGAAGACTCAGTCCATGGACTCTTGGGTCTTTGTGTTGGTCTATTGTAAGGCACGGTCTCCTGGCAGTGGGCATATGTGGTAAGGAGCTTCCTCCCGTCACGGAAGCTCAGAACACATATGAGAGGAACACCTGTGCTCAACTGGCTTTCTCCTTTCCCTTTAGCCCAGGCTTGCTAGTCCACAGTCCCTGGGGTGGTGTTAACCACATGGAGAGCGGATCCCCTGCTTCAATGACCTCTTCATAGAAACATGCTCACCTGCATGGAGAGAAGTGAAACTCAGTGATTTCCTAGGTTATTTTAATTCAGCTATGGTGATGATAAAGAGTAACATTGGTGGATCACTTGTCTTCTTTACCTGTTTCACTGGTTGGTTTCTTTGACACTGTTTGCTTCAAGTCACCTTTTGTACCATTCCATCTGTTACTGGTCTCATGACTGCTATATAAACTGCAGAACAACTGACAACCACCCAAACACTAAGTATGCAAAAGGTCACAAACACATATGCATGCCTACATTCTTAAATACATTATTTAGGAAGTCTTATCATGGTAGTGTGATGGCTAAAGAAATCGCTTTTCTTCCTGGGCATCCATCTTCGTATCTAACAGCCATTTGTCTCTGATTCAAGTTCCTGGAAAATAAGTTGTTCCTAACTCCTTGACCCCCACCCAGAAATTTACAACAATAACCAGCTGCTTGTTTTTTCTCTTCTTTTTTATTTAATACATTTTATTTTATTACATATTAATTCCATTTTCCACTCCCTCCCTACTTTCCCTCCCCCACCTTCCTCTATCCCACCCCTTCTCTGCTCCTCTGTGAAGCTAAGGCCTCCCATGGGGAGTCAAGGAACTCTGTCACATCACCAATCTGAGGCAGAACCAAGGCCCTACCTCTATGTCTAGGCTGAGCAAGGTTTCTCTTCATAGGAAATGGGCTCCAAAAACTCAAATCACTCATTAGGGATAGCTCCTGGCCCCACTGCCAGTGGCTCCACAAACCGCCCAATCCACCCACTGGCACCTGCATTCAGGGGACCTAGGTTGGTCTTATGTGGCTCCCTTGGTTGTCAGTGTGGAGTCAGTAAACTCCACTAGTACAGGTCAGCTGTTTCTGTGGGTTTCCCCATTATGGTCTTGGCCCCTGTTCTCATATTATCACTCCTCCCTCTCTTCAACTGAACTTTGGGAGCTCTGTCCAGTGTTTAGTTATCTAACTAACCACTAATTTGCATCTGCTTCCAACAGTTATTGGATGAAAGTTTCAGGAGATTGTAACTATTTCCCCTTCCTAGGTGAATCATATAAGTCTCTCTTAGGGTCCTCTTTGTCACTTAGCTTCTCTGGGGTTGTAGACTATAGTCTGGTTATCCTTTGCTTTATACCTAATATCCACTTATGACTGAGTATATGCCATATTTGTCTTTTTGGGTCTGGGTTACCTCACTCAGGATGTTTTTTTTTTCCATTTCCGTCCATTTTCCTGCAAATTTCAAGATGACATCTTTTCTTTTACAACTGATTAGTACTCCATTTTGTAAATGTACCACGTTTTCTTTACCCATTCTTCGGGTGAGGGGCAATAGGTTGTTTCCAGATTCTGGTTATTATGAATAATGCTGCTATGAACATAACTGAGGAAATGTTCTTGTGGTATGAGTGTGCCTCCTTTGGATATATGCCTAAAAGTGATATTGCTGGGTCTTGAGATAGGTTGATTGCCAATTTTCTGAGAAACTGCCATAATGATTTCCAAAGTGGTTGTACAAGTTTGCACTCCCACCAGCATCGGAGGAATATCCACGTTACTCCACATCCTCTCCAGCACAAGCTATAATCGGTGTTTTTGATCTTAGCCATTCTGATGGGTGTAAGGTGGTATCTCAGAGACATTTTGATTTGCATTTCCCTGATGGCTAAGGATGTTGAGCAGTTTGTTAAATTTCAGCCGTCTGAGTTTCTTCTGCTGAGAATTCTCTGCTTTGATATGTAACCCATATTTTAATTGGATTATTTGGTATTTTGATGGTCAGTTATTGAGTTCTTTATATATTTTGGAGATCAGTCCTCTATGTAATGTAGGGTTGGTGAAGATTTTTCCCATTCAATAAGCTGTCATATTGTCTTGTTGACCATATCCTTTGCCTTACAGAAGCTTCTCAGTTCCAGGAGGTCCCATTTGTTTATTGCTGCTCTCAGTGTCTGTGCTACTGGTGTTCTATCCAGGAAGTAGTCTACTATGACTATGTGTTCAAGGCTACTTCCCACTTTCTCTTCAATGATATTCAATATGGCTGGATTTATGTCGAGGTCTTTGATGTATTTGGACTTGAGTTTTATGCAAGGGGAAAAATATAGATCTATTTACATTTTTCTACATGTTGATATCCAGTTATATCAGCACTATTTGTTGTAGATGCTTTCTTTTATTTCCTCCTTGTATAATTTTAGTTTCTTTGTCAAAAATCAAATCAAAAAATAAAATCAAATAAATTTGTTTTTATTCCAATACGAACCTGTTTTTATTACTGTAGCTCTATAATAGAGTTTGGTGTCAGGAATAATAATTCCTCCAGAAGTTCCTTTCTTGTTCAGGACTATTTTGACAAACCCAGGTTTTTCATTTTTTTCATATGAAGTTTAGTATTATTCTTTCAAGGTCTCTGAAGAATTGTACTGGGATTTTGATGGGGAGTGCATTGAATCTGTAGATTGCTTTTAGTAGGATTGCCGTTTTTATTATGTTGATCCTACCTGTCTAAGAGCTTGAGAGAACTTTCCATTTTCTGCTATCTTCTTCAATTTCTTTCTTCATAAACTTAAAGTTCTTATAGTACAGGTCTTTCACCACGAACAGAAGCCAGGAGCAAATCCAGTCCCAGGAGCCAACCCAGTCCTGGGACACTTGCAGACCAGGACTGAGCCAGCAACCAGGTCCACAGTCAGCGATCTCCACCAGAACAGGTCCAATTCCAAGCCAGGGACTTCTGTAAGAGGGGATCCAGACCAGGCTCTACAGAAACAGGCAAAACCAGCAACCTGGACCAAAGTAGGCCTGAGACAGCAAACTCCAAGGGAGCAGAAAAAGCCCAGCAGCACTGACCTATCTCAAGGAAAATGAAGTAACCAACGGGGTAACTAGAACTGTGACACTGACTGTACCATGAGGAACAACCATCTGAGCTTTAGATTCACTGGCACCTAGAAGATTATTCAACAGAATCTCAGACAGCCCCACCCACTCCTATTAGAGGAAAAGATGAGTAGAAAAGGTAAGAACACACACAACACCACAAAGAACAACACAACACCAGTAAAACCTACAGACCCTACAACAGCAACCTGAACAACCAAATATGGATGAAGCAGAAGAAAATAACCTAAAAAATAACTTCAAGAGAATATTTGAAACTCTTAAAGAGGAAATGAGAAATTCCCTTAAAGAAATGGAGGAAAAGACAAACAAAAAAATGGAAGACATCAGCAAATCACTTAGAGAAAACCAAGAAAAAGAAAGCAAACATATGAAAGAAACTATTCAGGACTTGCAAACTGAAATAGAGACAATAAAGAAAACACAAGCTGAGGGAACTATAGAAACAGAAATCATGAGAAAATGATCAGGAACCACAAATGCAAGCATGAATAGCAGAATACAAGAAATGGAAGAGAGAATCTCAAGTGCTGAAGATACAATAGAGGAAATAGACTCATCAGTTAAAGAAAACATTAAATCTAACAAAAGCTCAACCAAAAATATCCGGGAAATATGGGACACCATGAAAAGGCCATATCTAAAAATAATAAGTATAAAGGAAGGAAAAGAAGTTGAACTCAAAAGCACAGAAATTATATTTCACAAAATCATAGAAGAAAACTTTAGCAACCTAAAAAAAGATATGTCTATGAAGATACAAGAAGTTTACAGAACATCAAATAGACTGGATCCAAATAAAAATTCCTCTCACCACATAATAATCAAAACACAAAACATACAGAGTAAAGAAAGAATATTAGGAGCTGCAAAGGAAAAAGGCCAAGTAACAATAAAGGTAGACCTATCAGAATTACACCTGACTTCTCATTGGAGACAATGAAAGCCAGAAGGTCATGTTCAAGAATTATGCAGACATTAAGAGACCACTGATGCCAGCCCAGACTACTATACCCAGCAAAACTTTCAATTACCATAGAAGGACAAAACAGGATACTCCATGACAAATCTAGATTTCACCAATACCTAACCACAAACCCAGGCCTACACAAAATATTAGAAGGAAAACTCCAACCCAAGGAAGTTGGCTACATCAACAAAAACACAGACAATTGATGGTCCCATAGCAGCAAATCCCAAAGAAGGGAAAATCGCACAAATTAACATAAATAATGAAAACTAAATTAACAGGAGATAGCAATCACTAGTCATTAATATCCCTTAATATAAACGGACTCAACTCAACTATAAAAAAAGCACAGGCTAATAGATTGGATACGAAAACAGAATTCATCCTTCTTCTGCATACAAGAAACACATCTCAAACTCAAAGACAGACATCATCTCAGAGTAAAGGGTTGGGAAAACATATACCAATCAAATGGACCTAAGAAAGAAGTGGATATAGCTATCCTAATATCTAACAAAATAGACTTCAAGCTAAAATCAGTCAAAACAGACAAAGAAGGTCATTTTATATAGTCATAGGAAAAATCCATCAAGAGGGAATTTCAAAACTGAACATCTATGCCCCAAATACAAGGGCACCCTTATATGTAAAAGAAACACTTCTAAAGCTTAAATCATACATTAAACCAGACACACTAATAGTGGGAGACTTCAACACTCCCCTCCATTGGACAGGTCAGTGAGAAAAAAATGAAAAAAGAAATAAGAGAACTAACAGATGTCATGACTCAAATGGACTTAACAGACATCTATAGAATATTCATTCCATCCAAACAGAAAAGAATATACCTTCTTCTCAGGACCTCATACTCAGTAACAAAACAAACCTCAACAAATACAAAAAATTGGAATAACCCAATGTACATTATCAGATCACCATGGTTTAAAACTAGAAGTCAACAGCAATACTAATTCCAGAAAACCCAAAAACACGTGGAAATTAAACAATGCTCACCTGAATCATCAATGAGTCAAGGAAGAAATAAAGAGAGAAATTAAAGACTTCCTAAAATTCAACGAAAATGACCACACAACATATCCAAATTTATGGGACACAATGAAAGCAGTGTTAAGGGAAAAGTTCATAGCACTAAACGCCTACATAAGGAAGCTAGAAAAATCCCACACTAGTGAATTAACAGAACATTTGAAAACTTTAGAACAAAAAGAAGCAAACTCACCTAAGAGAATGAGACGGCTGGAAATAATCAATTTGAGAGCTGAAATCAACAAAATAGAAACAAAGAAAACAATACAAAAATCAATGAGTCAAAAAGTTGATTCTTCGAGAAAATCAACAAAATAGACAAACCTTTATCCAAACGAACCAAAAGGCAGAGAGACAATATCCAAATTTACAAAATCAGAAATGAAAACGGGGACATACAACAGACAAGGAGGAAATACAGAGAATCATCAGGTCATATTTTGAAAACCTGTACTCCACAAAATTGGAAAACTTAAAGGAAATGGACAACTTTCTGGATAAATATCAATTACCAAAATTAAATCAAGACCAGATAAGCAAATTAAACAGACCTATAACTGCTAAAGAAATAGAAACAGTCATCAAAAGTCTCCCAACCAAAAAATGCCCGGGACCAGATGATTTCAACTCAGAATTCTACAATATTTGCAAAGAAAAACTAATACCAATACTCCTCAAATTATTCCACACAATAGAAACAGAAGGAATATTGCCAAACTCTTTTTATGAGGGTAAAATTACCCTGATACCCAAACCACAGAAAGACATTACTAAGAAAGAGAATTACAGACCAATCTCACTTATGAACACTGATGCAAAAATGCTAAATAAAATACTGGCAAATCAAATCCAAGAGCACATCAGAACCATCATCCACCACGATCAAGTTGGCTTCATCCCAGAGATGCAGGGATGGTTCAACATACGAAAATCTGTCAACATAATTCACCACATAAACAAGCTGAAAAATAAAAACCACATGATCATCTCATTAGATGCCAAAAAAGCTTTTGACAAAATACAACATCCCTTCATTATAAAGGTCTTGGAGAGAGCAGGAATATAAGGAACATACCAAAACATAATAAAGGCAATATATAGCAAGCCAACAGCCAACATCAAACAAAATGGAGAGAAACTCCCAACGATTCCACTGAAATCAGGAACAAGACAAGGTTGCCCACTCTCTCCATATCTGTTTAATATAATTCTTGAGGTCCTAGCTAGAGCAATAAGATACCAAAAGGAGATCAAGGGGATACAAATTAGAAAAGAAGTCAAACTCTCACTGTTTGCTGATGATATGAAAAATTCTACCAAGAAACTTCTACAGCTCATAAACACTTTCAGTAATGTAGCAGGATACAAAATTAACTCAAAAAAATCAGTTGCCCTCCTGTACACAGATGATAAAAGGGCTAGGGAAGAAATCAGAGAAACAACACCCTTCACTATAGCTAAAATAGCATAAAATATCTCAGAGTAACTCTAACCAAACAAGTGGAAGACTTGTATGACAAGAACTTTAAATCTTTGAAGAAAGAAATTGAAGAAGACCTCAGAAAGCAGAAAGATCTCCCATGCTCTTGGGTAGGCAGAATTAACATAGTAAAATTGGCAATCTTACCAAAAACAATCTACAGATTCAATGCAATACCCACCAAAATCCCAGCAAAATTCTTCCCAGACCTCGAAAGAACAGTACTCAACTTCATATGGAAAAGCAAAAAACCCAAGATAGCCAAAACAATCCTATACAATAAAAGAACTTCTGGAAGCATCACAATCCCTGACTTCAAACTCTACTACAGAGTTACAGTACTGGAAACCGCCTGGTATTGGCATAAGAACAGACAGGAGGACCAATGGAACCGAATGGAAGACCCAGATATCAATCCACACATCTTCAAACATCTGGTTTTTTACAAAGAAGCAAAAAAAAAATCAAAGGAAAATGGAAAGCATACTTAACAAGTGGTGCTGGCATAACTGGATATCAACATGTAGAAGAATGAAAATAAACCCATATTTATCACCATGCACCAAACTCAAGTCCAATTGGAATAAAGCCTCAACATAAAGCCAGCCACACTGAACCTTATAGAAGAGAAAGTGGGAAGTACACTTGAATGCATTGGCACAAGAGACCACTTCCTAAATAGAACACTTCTCACAGACACTGAGAGAAACAATTAATAAATGGGACCTCCTAGAATTGAAATGCTTCTGTAAAGCAAAGGACATGGTCAACAAGACCAAACAACAGCCTACAGAGTGGGAAAAGATCTTCACTAACCCCACATCAGACAGAGGTCTGATCTCCAAAATATACAAAGAACTCAAGAAATTGGTCACCAAAAGAACACATAATCCAATAAGAAAAAATGGAGTACAGGTCTAAACAGAGAACTCTCAACAGAGGACTCTAAAATGGCTGAAAGACACTTAAGGAAATGCTCAACATCCTTAGTCATCAGAGAAATGCAAATCAAAACCACTCTGAGATTCCATCTTACACCTGTAAGAATGGTCAAGATCAAAAACACTGATGACAACTTATGCTGGAGAGATTGTGGAGAAAAGGGAACACTTCAGCATTGCTGGTGGGAATTCAAGCTGGTACAGCCCCTTTGGATGTCACTGTGGCAATTTCTCAGAAAATTAGGAAACAACCTTCCTCAAGACCCAGTAATACCACTTTTGGGTATATAGCCAAAGGATGCTCAATCGTGCCACAAGGACATGTGCTCAACTATGTTCATAGCAGCTTTGTTTGTCATAGCCAGAACCTGGAAACAACCTAAATGTCCCTCGACTGAAGAATGGATAAGAAAAATGTGGTACATTTACACAATGGAGTACTACACAGCAGAAAAAAATGACATCTTGAATTTTGTAGGAAAATGGATGGAGTTAGAAAACATTATTTTGAGTGATGTAACCCAGACATAGAAAGACAATTATCACATGTACTCACTCATAGGTGGTTTTTAAACATAAAGCAGAGAAAACCATCCTATAAACTACAATCCCAGAGAACTTAGACAACAATGAGGACACTAAGAGAGACTTAAATAGATCTAATCTACATGGGAAGTAGAAAAAGACAAGATCTCCTGAGTAAATTGGGAGCATGGGGACCTTGGGGGAGGGTTGAAGCAGGGAGGGGAGAGGCAGGAAGGGGAGCAGAGAAAAATGTAGAGCTCAATAAAAATAAAAAATGTCAGCAATCAGAATGATCAAAGTGTAATTAAACACAACAAACAATACAAAATGTACAGAGGTATCTTTGAACATTAAAAGCTGTCTCAAAGAAAAAAAAGAATACCAATAACTCTGAACAAATTAGAACACATTTTCTGGCTCCATTATGGGCATAGTGGGCCTGTACATTTGCCCTTCCTAAATGTATAACAGCTAAACATCTAGAATTAGGGCCATGGAAGGAAATCTCTGGATTCTAGTCTATATCCTTCCCCAGGTAGATGTGCCAACTGGAGAAGAGAGAAAAAATAACACTTGCCTGCTTATAAAGGGCACTCCCACTCTGAGGTTCATGGCCTAGCTAGAAAGTAAAGAATAGCAATTATCATAGACTATAGAGAAGACCAAAATATACAAAATCTCAAGGATTCCATAGGTCAACATGAAAACAAGTGGATCCCCCTCATAAAAATCGTTTTACAAAACTGTTGGTGAGCAGATTCCTAAAGGAAGAAGGTCTTCCTGGCACCCTTGTGGGAAAAAATGCTGTTTTTATTCCAACAAGAAATTTAAGAAGAAATATTAAACATGGTTCAAAAATAAGTAGATGCAAAAGCAAAGTAGCATGCTGAGGCCTCTAATTAGTACCCATTGTAATTTGAATGTAATTGCCCCCATAAGACCATAGGGAGTAACACTATTTGGAGATGTGGCTTTGTCAGTGGAGGTATTGCCTTGTTGGAGGACGTTTGTCACTGTGCAGGTGGACTTTGAGGTTTCATATATGTTCAAGCCATGCCCAGTGTCTCGGTTCACTTCCTATTGCCTGTAAATCAATATGTAGAATGCTCAGTTCCTTCTCCAGCGCAACGTCCACCTGAACACCACCATGTTACACCATGGTGATAATGGACTAAATCTCTGAAAATGCCATTTCCCAATGAAATGGTTTTCCGTTTTTTAATTTTTTATTTTTCCATTTAAAAATTTACACTTCCTCCCCTTCTCCCATTCTCTTCCCACTCCCCCACTAACCCTCCTCCCTCCCCTTCCATCCTTAAGAGAAGGCAGGGTACCCTGCCCTGTGGGAAGTCCAACGCCCTCCCGCCTCCATCCTGGCCAGGAAGGTGTGCATCCAAGTAAACTAGGGTCCCAAAAAGCCAATACATGCAGAAGAGACAGGTCCCATTAATGCCTGGAGCAGGTAGAAGAGCTGGCACTGTGGTCATAAGAGTGCGAGAGACATCCCTGATCCTTACCAGGTGCAACAAGTGGGAAAGCAGGCCCTGCACCCCCACTAGGACAGCGCAACAGAGCTAGCAACGTCAGTGGAGGTGTAAGTGAGCCAGCCCCAAAATTGTGAGCATGGGACAGATGTCCCCATTACCCATCTTGTTTGTGGTGGCATAGGCAGAAGAGAGTTTCCCCATGCCCATCAATGTCTGAGGCAGGTGGGAAGACTGGTCCTGTGGTCATAAGAGTAGGGGAGACATCCCTGACCCCTGCCAGCTACAACATTCAGGAGAACTGGCCCTGTACCATGCCAGGGCAACACAAAAGAGCCAACACTGATAGCACCAGGTGTGGGAAAGTTATTCCCATTACCCATATGTATAGATGGGGGAAAGCTGCGCTCCTCCCTCCCCCAGCCTGTTCATCAATACCTGGAGCAGGTGGGGGAGCTAGAACACTTGTCGTGAAAGCAGGAGAGCTGTCCCAGACCTCCACCAGCTGTAACACTTGGGAAAACAGGCCCTGCACCTTGCCAGGGTAGCACAATAGAGCCAACCCTGTAAGCAGAAGTACATGTGAGCCAGCCCAAAAATTGTAATCATATGAGAGCTGCCCCCCTTTCCCATCTGGCAGACAAACCCTACAGCTGCCCAAGCCCAGAACCAGGGTTATGACTTAGGCTTCCCCTACATTTACCCTATCTATGATCTGCTGGGACAGATCATAGGAAAGTACCTGACCCACAGAACCCAAAGCTGCAGGATCTCCACAACATAGGATTGCAGTGGGATCTCCAGGACGAGTCCTAGCGGGGGTCCAGCATTGATCATGGAGTGGAGACCAGAGGCCTCTAATTAAACTAATGATGTTTTGCAATAAACACTTGGAAACAGAGCTGTACGGGAAAAGAGCATACAGTGTGACCTGCTGAGTCGATGACAACGTCCATGAAAAGATTTTTTCACCCATGTTTATTTTTTTCAATTTACTTTCTTCCTTTTTTTCCTCTTGAATTTTGTTTTATTTGGGGAGTTAGAGGGTGGATGCAAAGGAATTGGAAAATGAATGGGATCAAGAAACAAGATGTGAAAGACACATAGAGTAAATTTTTTAATGGGGTACAGAACTAAATAAGGAGTTCTTTAAAGATGAAACACAAATGATTGAGAAATCTTTAAAGAAATTTTCACCATCCTTGGTCATCAAGGAAATACAAATCAAATTACCCTGAGGTTTCATTTTATCCCAGTCAGAATGACAAAAATCAAAAAGACAAATGAGAGTTCGTGCTTGGGAGGATGTGGGGTAAGAGTAGCATTCAACCGTGCCTGGCAGAAATGCATGTTTTTACAGACATTATGGAAATCAATTTGGTCTTTCCTTAGAAATATGGGAATCAATCTAACTCAAGATCCAGCTTATCACTTGGGGGCATGAACCCAAAGGACTCTATATTCTACTATAGAGACATATGCTAATAATATGTGCTAATTGCTGCTCTATTCATAAATCCCAGAAACTGAAAACACCCTTGATGTCTGTCAAAAGGTTAATTGATAAAATTAGAGGTAGATTTATACAATGAAATATTTTAAGGTGTTAAAAATATGAAATCAGCAACAGAAACAAGAATACCACCCAGCTATGAACCCTTCAAACTACAGTGGTTAACTCCTTGCTTGATAAACTGTCATAACAGAGGCAAAAATGTTTTGGGAGTAACAAACCACTATTTAATTGGATGTAAGGTCATTGCTATGAAATGAACCCTATGTGTGACACTGTTCCAATGCCCAGAAACTTGAGACTATATAGGGCATGAAAAAAGGGGAACAGCAAACACTGCAGTTCTACTAAAGGTAACTAGTAACAAAATGACTCTTAATAAACTTCTGCCATACTCATAGGTCAGTGTCTCACTCAACCATCATTGAGGTCTTCCCCGTAATACATGGGAGCAAAAACAGAAGTCCACAACTTTACAATGTGCAAATAGTAAAAGACCTTGGAATACTCAGTGATAATTCATTCTCACCAATAGAGCATCACTAGGTATATGTATGGGCCCCATGACCAGCAGTAAATAGAAAACAAAACTATATCTCTATAGCATATCCCTCTTTAAATGTAAACAAACAATTATGAATAATTTGCTTTGGTATGGATCTTGGTTTATTGATACAAATTTAAGATAAATTTTGTTACACTGTATATTTCTGCCCTTGATTAAGGTATTGTGTTTGTGTAGTTCATTTAAGAATGTTATGCCTAATTAAGAAATATAGCTTAATAGATACTCATCTATAATAGTCAAGCTTGTAGTCATGTTAGTCAGATTTTTTACTATAAAAATAGAGATATATTTTAGTTAGATTGGTATTCTTCAGATCTTTCAGAGACCTTCAGAATATGGCATTTAAAATGTTTTAACAACTTAGAACTTTTCATGACAATGAGACACATCTTCTCCTGGGAGTACCAGCTACTTCAAGAGGAAGATGGGCATCAAAGAGGCTCCTTATGGAGTTGGTTAGCCACTTGGGCAAGAAACTGCTCTTACCTGGACTGCTTAATGAAGTGGACATGCAGTACCCACAGAGAAATGACTGCTGAACTTGCCTAAAGGTAAGATGATCCTTCGGGGTTTCTGCTTCATGAAAGAGTCTCCCAGACATTCTGCAGGACACAGAAGACAGTGACTGACAAACTGCCAATATAGGCAGAACTGTTTTTGAAATTTCCTGCTTCATGGAAAAGTCTGCCAGATACTATGGGCCTGTAGGCTAAAGATGGATGCTCCAATGGTACAGAAGAACTTTGGATGACTGTCCAGGTAGCAAGATGTCTCTGTCAATTCTAAAATTTTGGAAGTTGCTTGCAATGAGCTTCCTGTTACTTAGGTAATACTATATCTTTCCAGAGTCTTTGATGGAGCTGAAGAATAGATATAGTTTTCCTTAGTTATGATAAGAGATAAAGTAGATATAAATATTGTAACTGTAATTCTTGCTTGATAACTGTTTTGTTATATACAATTTTACTATGTTAAAGTTAAAGCCTTCCTTTTTGTTTAAACAGAAAAGGGGAAATGGTATGGGAAGTACTTCTGTCTATGTGTTTATTTTATTGGTTAATGAATAAAGAAACTGGCTTGGCCTATAGCATTGGAGGAGGAAGGCAGAGTGAGAGGGAAGTGCTATGGAACGACCGCCAGAGATAAACATGCTGAAAAAAAAAAAAAGAAAACAAAACTATATGAACAGTATTTTAGTAGATTTTGTCTCTCTTATTTCCTTTTGGTGGGGGGTCGGATTGTTTCTTTTCTTTCTGGTCTTTTACTTGTAAATTACAGTTTCTAATTTTCTGTTTTCATGGATTTTGTTTGTATTTGCTTGTTTTTGTGTTTGTTCGTTTTTGTTGGTTCTTTGTTGCTTTGTTTACATGTTTGTTTATTTGTTTTCTAAAGACAGAGAAGAAGAAAGGGCATGAAGTTTGGTGGATAGGAAGAATCTAGGACTTGGGCAGGGGATCACAAAAGAATTTATTGGGTGAAAAGGTATTTTTTGATTTAAATTGTAATTAAATTGGTTGTTTTTCTTTATGAAGGATATAATGACAAATAAAATTTTGAATAATTTTTGTTTTTAATATGTATTGAGATTATAATTTGATTTTAACTTTTCTGCTGTTCCTTTTTTCCTCAAAACTTTCCCATATATCCTTCCCAGATACTTCTCCAAATTATGGCTGCTTTTTATTTACTAATTGTTATTGACTGCATATAAGTATATGTATATTCATGTATATTTCTAAATATAAATTGTTCTTTATATACAATGCCACCTGCGTATATAGTATGAGGGCTGAATGAATATTTTGAATGTTTAGGAATGTAATAAGCAGAATGGAGGTGCTGGAGTCATAACAATAACGTTGAAAGGCTTGGATGTAGGAAGAGGAAAGGGAGGCACAGACAGAACATACTTAGAATAAACCCTTTGCAGATACTTAAAAAGCAGACGAAGGGGAAGAAGAGGAAGGGCGAGCAGAAGGGATGGAAAGGAGAGAACATGAGAGAACAGGATAGCCAAGATGGGGAAACAACAGAGAGGAAGAGCAAAGAAAGGGATAATCTTGATTGAGGGAACCATCATGGGGCTACCAAAAAACCAGGCACTAGAGAAATTCCCAGGAATCCATAATGAGGAACCCAGCTAAGGCCCTAAGCAATAGTGGAGAGAACACCTGAACTGGCCTTCCCTGTAATCAGATTGATGACTACCTTAATTGTCATCAAAGAAACTTCATCCAGCAACTGATGGAACCCGATGCAGGTGTAGAGGGAAAACTGCTCCTGCCAACACTAGGGAATTCCTCTGACCATCCTCCTCCACACCGGTCTTCAGGGAGCTTGGGTCAAGAAGCCACAAGACCCTTTTAATTGATCCTAAGAGCTTTCTCCTTCCGTTTCTATCCCAGGAGTCCCTAGGACAAACACTTGTCCCTGGTCTCAGAAGGTCGCAGGTATTTATGAAGGACAGGAACTTCAGAGGGACACTAAAGACTTGGCGCTTGCAGGAAAGGAGAGTCTGTGTTCAGCAGTGGGCACCTTTGTGGGAGCCATCTGTCACCTGACTTCACTATGACAGAAAAAGGTAAGTGCAAGTTTAATTTCTACTGTGTGGCCCTTCCAGCTCACAGTGGAGCTCCAAAACAAAAGTCTCACTATGGAAGTGCCATTTACCCCAGTGTTTGGGTATCAGCACAGAGGGACATCAACTCATGTTCTCAATGAGTCCTGAGATTGAAAAAGAGTTCTGGGTCAGAGAAAACATTATGACAGAAAGATGAGGATCTTTTATACAAACATTATACAAACATTAGAACGTCTAGATTCCAATCACAATGAGAGAATTCATTCATGTCTGTTATTTGTTCCTTATGTTCAAAATCTGACTTCATTTGTCATACACAGTACTCACACTAATGATGAAATGAAATCAACATATTTAGATGAATCTATTATATAGCTATATCTATCTATCTGTCTGTCTATCTATCTACCTATCTATCTATATTGATGACTACATAAGAATTGGGTGGTGTCTTGGTGTCCATATCATTCAGAGACGATGGTGAGAAAATGCCACAAAGAGATTCTCTTACCCTATTGTCCAGAGATCACAGTTGATATTAAGAAAATGACCTTTACCTTCCATGGAATTGAAAACACAGTCCAGCCTTCTGGTGCTAGCCATACACTGCTACAGACCAGGTCTGCCATGACTGGGAGTCATCTAAGGAAACGATTACGGCCATCTAAACATAAGCATCAATAACAATGGCCAAACAAAGACAAGGAGGGCTGGGATAACAGGGTTGCAAGTATAGATATTTCCTCTACCAATTTTTCAGGAAAGCCCATGGGATCTGCAAACACCCCAGTTTGCGACTGTGGGAAGGATCCTCAGCCTCTTTGCTCCTGGTTGAGGTTCAGCTTCTGAAGGTCTTCAAGTCAGACTTGCTAAGATCTGGCTTACATGTAGTCATGATGGTCTGTTGTGAATTTGCTCCGCCACAACCTCCCCACCTGTATATTAGATTCTACCATATCCACTTAGGCACAAATGGAAACACTAGCAATCAAAACTAAATTCACAAAAGATGAGGATGAAATTATGGGAAAAGGCTTGTGTGTAAACAGCTACACTCTCTGCCTCACAGTGTGTATGGCTGACCAGTTGGGAAAATTGTTGATTAATTTTTCCCTCTGTATAACAATATCACATCTGAGTAAGATAATATTTTCTGCTAGGCCAATATGAATGACAGGCATCAAAATAGTGCTTTGTGAGCACAGTGTGTATGAAAAAGAATAATTACTGATTTATAGTTTTACAGAAGTGCCATTCTACTTCCCATCATGTGTACAAAATATCACATAGAAAAAAAAAGAAAGAAAAATAGAGGAAGACAAATAATAAAGAAAGAAAAACTTGTGCATTACTTTGTGGGGTATAGCAGCAAGTGACATGCCCTCAGGTGGCCAACACAGGCAAAATAGCAGTCTTTGTGCCCCAAAGTAAGTCACCACTAACCCCTTGTCTCTGTAGTTTATCATCTATCATAGTATAAATACTAGGGCTCCTCCATGATGCCCTGCAGAGGATGCCTGATTGTATCCTGATGACAAGCAACAACTGACACCACTTGGTGAGGAGCACAGGGTGAAGTCTGTACTTTTCCTATAAAGAGGAGCTGAGACTGAGGGAATGTATGTGTCTCGTCCAGCCTTTGCCCAGCCATGACACATTCATGGTCATGGTGATCTTCTAATCTCTTTCCTACTGTTGGTTCTTGAAGAACAAAGCTCCCTCCAGTTTGCTAGTCAGCTTCAATACAGACTTGGAAATCACAGCATTGGGCTCCTGTCTGGTATCACTAGTCATTCCTGGTCTAGGAACTTAAGATAACAAAATAGAGCCCTAATGGTGTCTGTGTCTAGGACAGGTACTTCTTATTCATCACAACACTAAGACTCTAACAGGCTGTCACCACACTGTCAATGCCCAGGCCTTGAACCTGCCCTTGTCCCTTTACTGAGAGATCGTGTTTGTCAGCCTTCGGCCATTCATTGCAGTCATTCTATTCTTGTTCTAAGTGTTCTCAGTGAACACAGGTGGAACACCTTATTTATCAATGTGACTGATACAGATTTGATCAGAAAATTTGACACACATGATATGGAATCACTGATGTTTACTTGTGTTCTGTCCAGACCTGTGTGGGCCGTGCACACACTCACATTCCATCTCTCACTGATGCAAAGTGAATGCACAAGCATAGATGTTGCCTTGGGATTTCTAGAGTAGCAAAAGCGTTGTGTTACACTGTTCAGAAGACATATCTCTGTGCGATCTCTCCAGGAATAATCCAATTCCACAGATGTCACACTCTCCCCTTTCCCGTACTGTTTCCTCTCTCCACTTTAAGAGATGGGGCTCCCGTTATGCTGAATACAGTTTCCATTTGCTCTAACACTCTTCAAATATTGGGTTGATGAATTCCAAAGCTTTTACTAAAGGGGGGTTAACATATAAAAGTAATCTTTCTTTATAGGTTTGAAGGTTCATTTAAGGAAGAGGTTTCCATTTTTTAACCAGGCTTCACAATACTCCCTTCATGTAACACAGATCTATGAAGATGCAGGACATTTTCATGATCCTAAAAGTCCTCTATACCCTCTTGTTCAGGTTACAATAATTAGGAGGTAACACAGGTGTGCATCGGGTTGTGAGTGCATTTCCCTCCCATGAACCCACATAACTTCACTGTGAACAGTTATCATGCTCACCTTAAACTTTAGACTCCATCCATACTGTTTTCTGTTTATATAAGACTTTTCTGTTATATTTTTTTCTGAATGGGTATCATGAATAACAAAAGCTATCATGAATGTTGTCAATCAGTGCTGTTATTTGTAATAGACGGTCACTGCATATGTTGTTGGGATGTAGGTTGATATGTCAATATGTTTACACATATTCTCAGTAAATGTTTACATTTCTGTGACTTCATCATCTCTATCTTCTCAGGCTTTGAGCTAGCTCCTCCCTCTTGTTATTTGTAAATACATAAGAGATGATTGTGGAGTGTGTCACTCTGCAATGCAGAGCCCTAGAACTGATGTTTCTGTCTAAATGTGCTTGGTTCCCATTGTCCTATCTCCCTTAGCACTTCCTCGCCTTTGCCGTTTATCATGTCTGTTAATCATTATTCTGCTAAGATAGAGTTTTCTAGTTTCACCTGTGAGAGATAAATGTGGTATCTGTCTTTCTGTGTCTGTCTTATTTTTCTTGACATTATTCTCCATTTCCATCCACTTTCTATTTCTAAAAGACTTCATGTTTGTATGGTTGAATAACATTCCTCTGTGCATATATGTTGCCTTTTCTTCATCCCCTCATACCCTGATGAATACGTAGACCAATGATCTATCTTGCCACAGTTCAGAAGGTGATTAGTTACCCATAATGCTTGTGCAGCTGTTGCCCCTGTGCCCATCTCTTGCCAAGCATGTTCTGTTGTTGTCACCCTTAGGGTACAGAGCTGGCTGAGGCGGAGAATGATGCCTTTCTCCTCAAGTAGTGTGTGTAAAGTCTTCAATTACTATGAAAGCTAGCAGGTGGGGGTGATGCTTACAGAGCAGCACCCATTTAATTTCTCCATGTTTATGATTCAAGTTAAAATGGTATCTCCAGCAGTAGGATCTTACCATCACATTCTGGAAGATAACCAGGAACAACAGAAATAGCTTGCAATGTCGGAGCGTCAATGGGACCTAGTGATCAGCATCTCTTAGAGTTAATTCATTCCTGCTACAGGACTTTTATTTAGTAGCATGTGGTGTCTAATTGAGGTATTGTCCCCCACTACTTAAAATTTTTATGCCTGTGTATACATATATTTTAGGAAATTTGTACTGTCGTAGGTTCCATACTGTAGTATGGTTTTTTAAAGGCTTTTAGTGTTACATATGCCTCTGCATAATCCCTCATCTGTTCTTTATCGCATCCTCCACCTTACTTTATCATTCTTATGAATGATTTCTTTTTCATACTTAAAATTTTGTCATCTCTCATTCTACCTTCCCATGGTACCTTTCTAGATGCTATCCTCTATGAGTATTCCAAAGGAAGCACACATAACTGCAGCTTAAAAGATAAAAGGAGAGAGAAAGAGAGAAAGAGCACATAGAACATTTGTCTTTCTAGGTCTTAGTTACTTCACTCAGGATGATTGCATCCAGGTCTATCCATTTTCCTGTAAATGCCATAATTTCACTTTTCTTAACAGCTGAGTAATGTTCCATTTTGTAAATACCATGGGGGTCACCATTTATTATTCATATGGTGGACATTTATGCTGTTTCCATGTCCTAGCTATTGTGAATAGATCAGCAATGATCATGGAAGTGCTTGTATCATTTTTTTAAGATGTAGTCTTTTGGTTTATGCCTGATGGTATAGTTGAAGCATGTACTATATATATTTGTATCTTTTTATGACCCTTCTTACTGATTTCCATAGTAATCATCCCAGTTTTCACTCCAACTGATAGTAAATAAGTATTCCCTTTTCCCATGTCTTTTCCAGCACTGTCTGTCAGTATTTTCTTGATCATTCTGACTGGAGTACTATTTAACCTCAAAGAGGCTGCAATGTACACTTCTCTGATGACTAAGGAAATTGAACATTTAAAAAATTATTTTTCATTTATTTGTGTTTCTTTTGAAAATTCTCTGTTTAGTTTCATTCCCCGGCTTGAGTTGGGTTATTTGCTTGCTGCTTAACAGTTTTAATTATTTTTATGTTCCAGCTACAACCCTCTGTCTTGTAGGCTGCCTATTTAAATAGTGGTGTTCTTTGGTATACAGAAGCATTACAGTTGCAAGTGGGCCTGTTTGTCAATGATTGGTCTCAAATCCAATACTACCATGGTCCTGTTCAGAAAGTCCTTTCCTATAACATTGAGTGCAAACATATTCCCTATTTTCCCCTCTTGTCAATTTTCAGTAAAACTTTCAGTTATAAACTTGTTGAGTCTTTTTTTTAATTTTTTTTCTTTATTTTTTCATTCAAAAATTGACACTTCCTCCCCTTCTCTCATTCCCCTCCCGCTTCCCCACTAGCCCTCCTCTCTCACCCTCCATCCTTAAGAGAGGGCAGGGTGCCCTGCCCTGTGGGAAGTCCAAGGCCCTCCCCTGTCCATCCCAGCCTAGGAAGATGTGCAACCAAGTAAACTAGGGTCCCAAAAAGCCAGTACATGCAGAATAGACAGGTCCCAGTGCCATTGTCAATGGCTGCTTAGCCTGTCCCCATTGGCAGCCACATTTAGAGAGTCCGGTTTGAACACATGCTCGTTCAGACCCGGTCCAGCTGGATTTGGTGAGCTCCCATTAGATCAGGCACACTGTCTCAGTGCGTGGACCAACCCCTCGCGTTCCTGGCTTCCTTGCTCATCTTCTCCCTCCTTCTGCTCTTCAAATGGACCTTGGGAGCTCAGTCCATTGCTCTGATGTGGATGTGGGTCTCTGTCTCTATCTCCATTCATGGGATGAAATTACTATGGTGATAATCAAGATATTCATCAGTGTGACTATGGGACAAGGCCAATTCAGACCCCCTCTCCTGTACTGCCCAAGACCTATCAAGGGACAACCTCGTGGACACCTGGGATCCCCTCTAGAGCCAAGTCTCTTGCCAACCATAAAATGGCTCTCTTAGTGTAGATATCATCTTCCCTGCTCCGTTATCCGCCCTTCCTCCATCTCTACCCTCCCATTCCCCCAAGCTCTCCCCAATCCTTCCCTTCTCCCTTCTCCTTCCCCCTCTCCCCATACCCAAACCCCACTCCAACCCCTATCTCCACACCCATGCTCCCAACTTTTGCCCTGCTATCTTGTTTGCTTCCAATTTCCAGGAGGATCTATATAAGTTTTTCTTTGGGTTCACCTTGCAATTTGTCTTCTCTAGGCTTGTGAACTATAGGCTTAATGTCCTTTGTTTACGGCTAGGGTCCACTAATGAGTGAGTACATACCATATTCATCTTTTTGGGTCTGGGTTATCTCACTAAGGATAGTGTTTTCTATTTCCATCCATTTGCATGCAAAATTCAAGATGTCATTGTTTTTTACCACTGAGTAGTATTCTAATGTGTATATATTCCACACTTTCTTTATCCATTCTTCTATTGAGGGGCACGTAGGGTGTTTCCAGGTTCTGACTATTACAAATAATGCTGCTACGAACATAGTTGAACAAATGCTTTTGTAGCATGGTTGGGCATCTCTTGGGTATATTCGCAAGAGTGGTATTGATGGATCCTGAGAGACGTTGATTCCCAATTTCCTGAGAAACCGCCACACTGATTTCCAAAGTGGTTGCACAAGTTTGCATTCCCACCAGCAATGGATAAGTGTTCCCCTTACTCCGCATCCTCTCGAGCATAGACTATCCTTGGTGTTTTTGATTTTAGCCATTCTGACAGAAGTAAGATGGTATCTCCAAGTTGTTTTGATTTACATTTCCCTGATCGTTAAGGAAGTTGAACATGTCCTAAAGTATCTTTAGGCCATTTGAAATTCTTAAGTTGAGAATTCTCTGTTCAGATCATTACCCCATTTTTTAATTGGGTTATTTAGAATTTTAATGTCTAGTTTCTTGAGTTCTTTGTATATTTTGGAGATCAGACCTTTGTCTGATGTGAGGTTGGTGAAGATCTTCTCCCATTCAGTAGGATGCCTTTTTACCTTAATGACTGTGTCCTTTGCTTTACAGAAGCTTCTCAGTTTCAGGAGGTCCCATTTATTCATTGTTGCTCTTATTGTCTGTGCCACTGGGGTTTTACATAGGAAGTGGTCTCCTGTGCCCATGTTTTGCAGGCTACTTCCCACTTGCTCTTCTATCAGGTTCAGTGTGATCAGATTTATATTGAGGTCTTTAATCCATTTGGACTTGAGTTTTGTGCATGGTGATAGATAAGGATCTATTTTCATTCTCCTACAGGTTGACATCCAGTTATGCCAGCACCATTTCTTAAAGATGCTTTCTTTCTTCCATTGTATGATTTTAGCTTCTTTGTCAAATATGAGGTATTCATAGGTTTGTGGATTAATATCGGTGTCTTTGATTCGATTCCATTGGTCAACGTCTCTGTTTTTATGCCAATACCAAGCTGTTTTCATTACTGTAGCTCTGTAATAGAGTTTGAAGTCAGGGATGGTAATGCCTCTGGCAGTTCCTTTACTGTATAGGATTGTTTTGGCTATCCTGGGTTTTTTTGTTTTTCCATATAAAGTTAGTAACTGTTATCCCAAGGTCTATGAAGAATTTTGTTGGGATTTTGATGGGGATTGCATTAAATCTATAGATTGCCTTTGGTAGAATTGCCATTTTTACTATATTGATCCTAGCAATCCAGGAGCATGGGAGATCTTTCCATTTTCTGGTATCCTCTTCAATTTCTTTCTTTTTTTTTTAAAACTTCTTTTTTTT
>PVIU01025422.1:0-23723 GCA_004026605.1 Ondatra zibethicus
TGCCAATCAAACCCAGATCCTCACACGTGTATAGTAGCCACTAAACTGATGAAGCCATCTCCCCAGCCTCAGGCTCTGAGTTCATGAGATGCTGAAAAGGAAAGACAAGTGAACATAGAAGAGGAGACCTAGAAGACGAAAGAGAGGCTCGAGTTCCAAATGACCCAGCTGTGAACCGCATAGCTTTTGGTTCTCTTATGCATTAGCCTGTGCTGCTACTGTGCCAAACACTGGAAGAAAAGAAGAAAAAGAAAAGTCAGCTGCTCACACTGACATCATGTGGATTTTGACTTGGACACTTGCTGTGTGACTGTTGTCCCTCTGTTAGATGCTAAAATCACTTTTCAAGTCAGTGACTCTGTTCCAGGACTGAACTTTTAAAACCATCAGGTCTTTGGTATGGTGTGTGCCAAGTGATCCACCTTGTTCTGCTATCTCCAGGCTATTGTAAACCAAAATGCTTACAGGGAAGAATTTGCTGGGAGAAGGAGCCTGTGCTTGGAAACCTCTGCTGACTGGGAAAAGATGTAATGGTGTTGTTTACTGGGTATAAAGTAGATCGATATAACAAGCATTTTAGCGAGGTAAGATTTTCTGGGAGAGTACACACAGCATAGTTTACAGTCCAGTCGCCAGAGAGTAGCAGGATACAAAGAGATTCTGGAATCCACTGCTGCCCTCAGCCTAGCCTGGGGTTTGCCTGGGTATGACCACAAAAATGCTTCTGCCCCACTATTATTACAGTGAGCACATTATGCAAATACAGTTTAGTTGCAATTTCTAAGAGTTGACAAATGAAGGTCATGGTGGGCAGACAGTAATCATTTTACAATGTGAATCCATGATTCATATGTTAGGTGCACCTGAGTCTAAATCAAAATGTTGGGTGCAGAGGAACCTAAGCAAGAGATTATTGCTTGGAGGTCTCGCTGTTACATGTCTATATGCTTACAAAGGGAACATATCAACTGCCTTTCCCCAAAGAAATTCCCATGACCCCAAGCTCCCTCTAATGTACCTAACAACCCCACACATGTTTATATGCAAATGTTTGTCATCTTCTCAACTGGGCCAACACCAGCCCAGGCCTGTCCAATTCCAGTGTGTTCCAATATTTAGGAGACATATCAAGGCTGATCCCATAAAACTCATTGCACCTATTTCTATGTTTTAATTCAAAATGAGAACTACATTGCCCAAGGGCAGAGCTTGCTATCTGCAGCTGTAGTCCAAAGACAACAATGACAGATTCATGTAAAGGAACTCAACAAATGACAGGCTTACAAATGTTAGACCAGCAGGTAAAGGCTCTTAAACCAAGTCTGAGGACCTGAGTGTGGTGGAGGGGTTGTCTCCTAGCTGGTGATTATAGAGGTTCTTGTTTACCAGATTAGACAAATAAGAGAGGATTTGGGGCAGTTAGGGGGATTCTGGATGAAGGAAGTCTACTACTAGTGTGTGTTGAGGAACCAGGCTTACTGAGACTGGTTTCTCGCAGTTTCAAATCCTACATTTCATTTTCTTCCCCATCATTTTTTTGGTTTTCATGTGAGCATTTGTTGATTTGGCAAATGATCTCATTTAAAACATAAAAATTGCAAAACTCAGTCAGAATACCCATGACAATAGAGTCTATGGACGTATTTAAACAATCCCCATGATGTTTGCAAGACCCCATGTATTACTCCTATGAATAAGCTCAAATGGTCATCATAAAACTGAAAAGGAAAACTACAGTCCATTTAGTGTCTAATGTGGTCATACACATGTCATCCTGAGGCCTCATGGGTATTAAAACTAATGAACTATCTTGCTTTTAAAGAGGTTTCTATGCTTTAACATATTGCTATAAAATGTTCATGAACATTTTTAAAACATAAAACACCACAGGCCATTGAGCCAAGGGCTCACATTCTAGGGTGTATGTACATACGGAAGCCTTGATCACAGATTCAGTGGCTCTGATAATATATATTACAAATACCTGAGTCTGCAAGCTCTACAAAAATAAGACTTTTGTGCAGATCTGAATAATGACTCCTGCCCTCAGTAGCCAAAGATTTTGTTTACTTGTTTTGTTTTTGTTTTTCTAGATAGGGTTTCTCTGCATAACTTTGGAGCCTTTCCTGGAACTCACTCTGTAGACCAGGCTGCCTGGCCTTGAACTCACAAAGATCCGCCTGCCTCTGCCTCCCAAGTGCTGAGATTAAAGGCCTGTGTCACCACTGCCTGGCAGCAGAAGATCTAAATGCCCCTCTCCTGAGATCTTCCAAATCGTTTTGCATAATTCATTTTGTCACACTTCTCCTAAACAAGCTAAGGGAAACATTGTCCTAAACTGCATTAGAACCTTCAGGGCAGGATCTTGCTACCCAGAATTCTGTGAGTATAGGTCATAGGCCCACACAGACATGAAACATTTTGCCCCAGTGTAATAGACCTGTTAATACATATCTTCATCTAAGTGGGTGATCACTAATTCCGAAGAATTTTCATACATGTTCCCCATCTGATAAGAGTTAGAAATATCTTCTCTGTGGAAATCTAAAGCCCATACCTGACTTTCTTCAAAATGGGGAACATGGGGCTATTCTCTTCTGCCTGCTAAAACCAATCATTCCCTGTAGTCAGAATTCGTTTGGTTTTTTTTTTTCTTCTTCTATTTAATGATCATCAAAGAAGGACAAAACATCCCATTCAGTGTTTTCCACAAATGGTATCATTGATTCTGGACAATAGTCCTTTGAAAAGGGCTTTATTATCTCTGTTATTACTGATAGGGACACTGGCTCAGATTAAGCAATGAATGTTAGGTCATAGGTTTCTAAAAATGCATATCTCGGAATTCAAATCTCCAGACTTGGGTCCTTGGTTTCTGGCATCATATACTAGCAAAAAAAAAAAAATATCCATGAGACTTGTATGTCTGAATACCATTCATATTTCCCTGTCTTCAGTGTGTGTGTGTATGTGATTGAGAGTGTGTGTGTGTGTGTGACTGTGTGTATGTGTATGTGATTGAGTGTGTGTGTTATGCTATGTAAGTAAGTGTGCATAGATATAATGAGTCTTTCTCAGTCCTGCCAGTTAGCTCCCAAATAATGAAATGGAGATGTTATTAATTATGAAAACTTGGCCTTTAGTTTAGGCTTGTCACACTAGCTCTTATAACTTAAATTAAACTATATTTTTATTAATTTACATTCTTCCATGTGGCTTTTACCTCTCTCTCATTCTGTGTATCCAACTTGTTCTGAATCTCCATGGCATCTATTATGTGCCGAGACTCATCTCAAATTTCTTCTCTGACCCCAGAAAGCCCACCTATATCTCCTGCCTAGCTAATGGAAATTCAGTTCTTTATTTAACCCAATCAGAAGGCACCTTGGCAAAGACACATCTTTACAGTGTAAACAAATATACCACAGCACATGGCCATGCACGTGTGCATATAAGTGTGTTTTGAGGTCAGTGGATCATCTCAACTGTCATTCATTAGGGACTGTTGACATTGTTTTCTCAGAAAAGGTCTTTCGTTAGGCTCACTGGCCAGAGAGTGCCAGGGATCCACCCGTCTTTGCCTCACCAGTGCTGGAATTGCAAGCATGACTCACCATCCATATCATTTTTGTGTGAATTCTGTGTATTGAAATCAAGTCTTCATGCTTGCATGGCATTAAGCAATCTCCTCAGCTCCTCGATTTGCTTCTTGGACACTAAACTCCCATGAGATTTGTTTTGTCTCTTTTATATACTCTAGGTTGATTAGTGAGTAGTATATGACCTTCGGGACTGGTCTTTCCAAGAAAATGTATCTAGAAGCTAGAAATCAAAAGCAGCATGCACTCTTTAACCTTTTTAACCACAACAGGAGCAAAGGGCCTGGCACGAATAACTTGAGGTTTGGGGCTAACAATTTGTGTGTAGTTTATCAAATCAAGAGTGACACAATTTCATGTGAAGTTGTACTTACTATTTTCTCCTGACTTTTACTGTCAAGCAAACTCAAAAAGTGATCCAACCAACATTTTTTTAAGTCATAGTAGCATCAAATCCTTCACAATGCTAACCGAGGAGTCCTTGGGAGTCAAGGGCAATGACAGCAAATGCATGTAATCAACTGAGTGAAACACAACATAAAAGTCGCTCTAAGTTAGAACTCAGGACGTATAAAGTTGGAGCTGCTAAAGCTACCACACTTGCCAATTTTCTAACATGGGGGTTAGGGGATTAAAAAACAATGGATGTTTCAGGGAATCGTTTGTTTTGAAGTAGAGAAAAAGAAATGTTATGAAAAGCACTCCCAGCATAAGAGATGATTTCTGGGCGACGGGCCAATGCGGTGGCTCCCAGATGCCTTTTCTTATCCCTCACTGCAATATTCTACTCCCTTTAACTGCAGAGGCTAAAACTTATGCTACATAACTTTTTAAAAACAATAAGCGCACATTTGTTTTGCTTGGTTTTGCATACCTAGAGAACTTATTTATTATTCACAATCACACTGAGTATTATAATAAAGAATAAATGAGGAGTCTTAGTACTAATTCCTTTCATTCTCACCATGAGCCATTCTATGAAACAGATGAGCTAGAGTTTGCATCTAGTATGTCCCCCTCAGGGTCACATTTTAAATACTGGGCTCACTATTTTGAAGACTATGGAGCTGTTAGGAGGCAGGGCCTGGCCAGTAGACGTAGGTAACCATGGATGTTCTTTGAAGGCTATATTTGCCTCTGGTTCAGAATTGTACACGCTATGCCCTGTCCATCACTCTGTGAACAAACCTCCACCACATACTGTCCCTACAAAGAACAGAGTTTCTCTGGCTACCCTGACTTTCAAACAGTGTTTGATTGAAATCTCTAAAGTCCTGAAAAATTAGGTAGGGAGGACCCTGCCCACCCCCAGGAATGTGGCTTGAAAGTCTTTACCATAACATATCTAGTTCTTTCCTTCCATCAACCACCTGCCCCTCATGACACCCCCACCTCTCATGGGTCCTACCTCCCTTAAGTTCCCTGTGAAGTATTTGGTCACAGTGACGAGAAAGTGTCCAACACAAGATGGTATCGTGTTTGTTTTGCAAATGAGTAAAGGAAGGTTCAAAGATGTTAAACAACTCACCTTGGACAGATACCATCCCAGAAGTAATTGAGCCAGGACAACCTCAGGTGCCTTTTCTGGAACATATATGAAAACTCAACACTACCCTGCATACAGGCAGTACTCACTAAGAGGTAGCTAAGAAGTTCAGTTAGGGCTAAGCCTGCATTTTTCATCAGGATACAATGTGTGAGAGGACTTGGAAGCTTCTCTTTACCATCCGCATGGGTCAGCCACGTTTATCGTGTTTCTTCTTCTCAATGCTCTGTGCTTCCCTATGTCATACATTCTTCTGAGAGCAATCAGTACCTCAGTCACAGTCTTCATTAATAAGTTACAAGTAAGCTGGTGAGATGGCTCAGTGGGCGAAGACACTTGCTAAGTGGGGTCCTGAGTTCGGTTCCCAGGACCTAAATGGTAGAAAGAAAGTACCACCTTCTCAAAGTTGTCCTCTGGCTTCCATAAGTGCCATGGTATGCATAAATAAATATAATAAATAAATAAATATAATAAAAATTTGTAATTGTTCTATAAGTTTTCAATCTAAAAGTTTTGTTGTTTTGAATTTTATATGTGTGTGTGGTGCAGTCTATTTATATACTTTCTACCTCTCGTCATCCCTCCCACCCATGTCTACCCTCTACCTCCCTGTAGTCCCTTTTCCCACGTGAATGCCTTTTAATTTTGCTTTTGATTCACTGATTTTTATACAGGACTGTCTTTGTGGCCAGGGGTTTGGAACTATTCATGGGACTGGGACTGTGATAGGGTCCATAAGAAAAAAAAACTTATGATATTCTAAGTCTTAGATACTGAAACTAAGTTATTTACTTACAACATAACTTAAATCCTTGTGGATGTAGAGAGAAATAAGAAGCTTGTTACACCCGAACACACACACACTTTATCATTTATGTTTTGTGACTTTGACATGGGGTTTTTACAAATGTCAAAACTGTAGATTTTTAAGTAGTCCATCAAATTTCAGGTCGTCACCATGAGCCCTGGTGGAGGCTTTACCAAGGGGGTGCTGAGATGAGGTGTGTTTGACATGGTGGTGCAGTATTTGAGGAAGGGTCATACATTTTCACTCATTTTTACTCTGGCCTGTTAGTAGCCCATAAAATCTAAATTGAATGAGCAGGAAATGAAGTCCTGGTTTAAATGTGTCTTCACCTCACCTGATTCATTAATAACCCTTACACCCTATTTCTAGTTCTTAGTTGTCTCTTTTTTGTTGTTGTTTACCTTTTTTGTTTTCCTCTTAAATGATTTGTCTTTGACTTACTCATTCCATCTAAAAATTAGAAGTTCAAGTGTCTGGATGGGCACTAGGAAGGAGGAGTAGGAAGCATACACCACTGAGAATAATTTGAGCTACACCCAGAGAGGAGATGACGGGCTGTGAGGAGAAACTCGAGCACTATACCTACCAGCTAGTGGAGCCAAATCCTCCTCCCTGGCAAGGTTTGATTTTATATACCTATCCAAGAAAAGTCCTTCATTCAATTCTAGTTTGCCAATAGCAATTATGCAATCAATAGCATTCACTCAAGTGATATTAATTACAAACCATGTACCATTTACGATTAAGTCTAACCAAAAGAGACTTTTCTCCAAAAAGAGAGAAAAAAAATTTGCTGCAAGTGAAAGAGATGTTAATTTCCTACTTACCTAATACATCGGAGCCCATAGTGGAGTCTATAATTTGAGATAGAAACCGTATCCACATCCTCCTGTTGAGATATCTCCACAATCTGACTCCCATCCTCTACACCACAGCTTTCCATCCCAAGAGTCCTCGAGCAATAAGGAATGGTGTGGTTCTGGAGCCTCGGCATCATCCTTTGAACCACAGGAGGTCCTAGCTGATGGATGATGTGGTCTTAGACATGGACATGAGGACACTAACAAGAGACAACGAGTGTGGGGCTAGTGATCCTCTGTAGCAAGACCACATGAACAAAGAATAAACATGTTGATGAACAAGGTTTTTAATGCAAGTCCCCACACTTGCTGTGTGATGTTACCTAAGGAAACATGAAAAAAATGTCTGTTCACTCCAAATAAGGCAGCAAGAACAAAACAAAGAAATGATTCCACCCAAGGAAGCCAACAATAAATCAGTGAGGTTTAGAAGTAAGGCTGCCTCAATGGTTGCCTATTGAAGCATGCAAAGGCCCTCCCCAACCTCAGAGAGAACTCGGGAAAGACACACCCTTAAAGCAAAATACCCAACTCACAGGCAACTCCAGGACTTCCTCTCCTCAGCAACTGCTTGCTGCTCATGTAAATTTAAGAAGGGGCCTTGTGAACCTTCAGACTTTCTGAGTTTCCTGAGCTATGATCATCCTTTCTTCCTCTAGGAGGGAATTTTCTATTTTGGGGAAATAGTAACCTAGTTCCTTCCAGTAAAAAGAAGAAAGAAGGGTTGGATTAGCAGCTGTGTATTCTCATACTCTGATCTTTTTTTTCTTTTAAATAATTAATTAATTAATTAAAATTTTCCCAGCCTGACCACAGTTTCCCCTTTGTCTCTCCTTTCCTACCAATCACTCCCCCAACTTTCCCTCTCCCTCCCCCCATCCACTTCTTCTCCATTCTCTTCAGAAAAATGCAGGTCTCCCATGTATATCAGGCAGCTATGGTACATCAAGTTGCAGTAGGACTAGACACCTCCTCTCCTATTAAGCCGGATGAAGCCGACCAGTAGGAAAAGGGCTCCAAAAGCAGATACCAGAGTCAGAGACATTCCCTGCCCCCTCTGTTAGGAGTCCCACAAGAAAATTAAGCTATACAATAGTAAAATATGTGCAGAGGGCATAGATTCATCGCATGCAAGTTCTCCGGTTGGCAGTTCAGTCCCTATGAACCCAGGTTAGTTGATTCTGTTGGCTTTCTTGTGGTATCCTTGGCCCCGCTGGCTCCTATAATCCTCCCCCCTATTCCACAGGATTTTCCTGGGTCTGCCTAATGCTTCGCTGTGAGTCTGCATCTGTTTCCATCTGTTGCTGGGGGAAGCTCTCTGATGACAATTGGACTAGGCAACAATCTGAGCATGACAGAATAGGTGGTTTCTGGCATCTTGATGTTAAGAACGTATTTGTGGCAGAATAGCTACAAACACCTCAGCTTGGCAAAAGGCTATGAAGCATCTCTTGAGGGCAAGAGACTGGATACAACGGGACAGTACAATTTTTAAAATTAAAAGGCTTTTATTTTAGTAAAACATATAACTTCCTGATTTGACAGCATTTGCCAAGGGCTGTGACATGTGTCAGGTATAATCTAAAGGAAGACTTATTTGACGCCACTCAAATGGTGCTGGTCTGTTTTATGCAGATTCAAAATTGTGAGTTCTATTCCTGAGCAGATGTGTGAGCTCACAAATGTGTGTTGTTGGAAGGATAGAAATAGGTACAACCCATGGCTCATTTTATATATTGCCAAGTTGAACATCATCTGACCTAGAACTGACAAGCATTGTCAGTTTCATAAACAAAGAAAACACCAAAATATGTATGTGTCTTCTCTCTCACAAACTGTGGTGAGGAACACCTGGGTGGGACTTAATAGATATAAGTTCAAAGGAGGCAAAGAAGCAGAGCCCAGACTTCTAGGAGTCTCTGCACGGGGGTGAGCAGATAGCATTGGCACCGTCAGACAACTATGCCTTTCTGGAATCCTCATTGCCCCAGAAACGGGCTGTCACTTGGCAGAGAAAGAAAAAGAGAGGATATGAGAACAGACAGCAAACCTAGAAAATTATGTTTGAAAAGTGGATGTATGACAGGGAAGATGAAATTACCTGCATTTGACCTTTCTTTTCCTTTCCACATAAAGAATTTGAAATTCCATTTAAAAATCAAAATAAGAAAAAGGCTGGAGGTGTGTAGCTGACTCACTCAACAGACGTGTAATAAATGCAATTCCCATTTATCAGTGACACCTACTTCCTGCCTCCTCCACCCCTTCCAGGCGTCTGAGCTTCCCATTGTCTGAAATCGTTTCTTGTCATGGTGCCTGCACAGACATCCTAATCACCTGCTTGTAATCACTCCATATAGAATCACACACAGGGCGCTGACAAGAAGCAAGAACAGAATAGGCAATCCAGGAATCCTGAATTCTGGCCCTACATCTATGTGTAGAGTCCATGACCTTTTTATTAAATCTCAGCCTTGCTGAGCCTCCATGCCCTGAAGTTACAGGGAAAGTAGCTGGACCTTATAAAGTGCCACACACTCAACTGTTCCCAGGCACCAAGAAGCCTTCAGTGAATAAACCAGGCCAGATGCTGGATAGTGGTCAGTGTCTGCCAGATAAAAAGAGACACAGAACACAAGAATCCACAAAATATGCCAACAGTACCAATAACATCCCTGCTTATCTGGCAAAATGTTTGCTATCTCCAGTGATCATATGTTCATTAGGAAATTAATTATTAATTAGAAGGTGTATTGGAGGGAGACTGTGTAAGGAATGAGGTTTTTAAGTGCTTCAATGTTCTAAGAGATTAAAATGCCCCCTTTACCTACATTTTAAACATATATGGAACAAGCCACCCTTGGAAGCCAGGCTTGTCATTGTGGAAATCAGCTATAATAATATGAAACACAATTAATAAAAACTCAAAGACAGAAAATGGGAGTCCAACCTGAAGATCCGAAAAGCAAAGCAGCCAGTTCCTGGCTCTTATGTCTACCTCAGTCTGAAATGGCGATCCCACCTCCAAGAATCTCAGAATGAGACTGTGTCTGAGAGCTGTCTCCTCCTGTTTTATAATCCTCTCTAGGCCTGGGATTAAAGGTGTGCCCCACTGGGATTAAAGTCATTCAGTGCTTGGTTTCTATGGCAACTAGTGTGGCTACTGGGATTAAAGGTGTGTGTCACCACTGCCTGGTCTGTAAAGCTGACCAGTGTGACTGTTTTACTCCCTGATCTTCAGACCAGCTTTATTTATTAAAATGCAAATGAAATGCCACTACAATAATATACCACAGATAGTCCACATGTGACCTCTTGGATTTCTCCTCAAGTGACCTGTCATAGTCCACACTTTCGGGCAACATCTGTCAGGGTCCAGCCTTGGCAGAATTCACAAATTCCAGGGTAGGCGTGTGAAAATTAAAATTATTAAGCAAACAGACAGAGATATGAGAAAAATAAAAGACAGAAACACAGAACAGCATCGGGAGGGAATGCCTGTGTTTACTTTTCACATGCTTACATACTTCACTCTCCAAAAGGGGAGAGGGGGAAGCAACAGACTTCATTATCATGATATAAAGAATAAACCAACTGTTTTACAGACAGCCACTCCCTGGAACCTCCTGCCAATCTCCTTGAAGGAGCAGCAATAGATTTGAATTCTCTGACCTTTAGACAGGTGGAACAGATTTACCGCTATACTCAAAATACTCATTAGCCACACCCTAGGTCAGGAGCTCTTATTTGTAACCACACCTGTTGTCAACAGTTTTGAGAGAACAAGAATAAGCTCAAGCTCTCTGACCTTCAGTCAATTTGAAGCAGACTCACATTTGTGGGCGCTGGTAGATTCCCCCGCCCTAGATTGCTACTTGTATTTGATATCCTGTCTCTTTTTTGCTTTCAGTCACATTTCTTCAGTGTCAGGAAGCCTATGAGCCTCTGATTCTAATTAGCTGATTAAAAATATCAAAAGCTTGGCAACCAAGAATAAACATGTTTAGATGTTCATTTGAAACATGGGCATATTTTATCCGAACCTGCATGCGAGTTCCTTTCCACTGAATGAGCAACATTGCTTTCGGGGTCTAACTTTTGAGTTGTTTCTTCAGATGCCCTGAATACATCACAAATGGAAAGGCAAAGTCATAATGTAGCTGAGTTCTAATATGCTACCTCAAATATATATAAAAAATAATCATAGGAGTTGATCAAATGGGTAAGAAGTGCTATATTCACATGACTGTAACACAAGTGACCAAGCCCAATTCATCAAAGGGTGAATTAATGTAGTAGATGGAAATTTCTCAGAGGAGCTGGTGGGTATCTACACCTCCAGGTAAGGAGGAAGTCTCAGCAGGACTGTGGCTGAAACTGGCTTTTGCAGGCCAACAACAATCACTTTGCAGAGGGACCATAGAGGGGTTTCATTGTTGGCGAAGGAGACAGAAGGGGGAACTGATTCAGTCCTAGCCCAACATATCGCCAATAGTGCCACACACACAGGTAGGGAGAAAGAGAGAGAGAGAGAGAGAGCACATGATGTCGATGCATGTGAATGCATGCTTGTGTGGTGTGGTGAGCCCTACAGTTGAAGGATGGCTTTTGTAAAGTTCAAGAGTGTATTAACACAAATGAAAATCAGAATTTTATCATTAAATTCGGAAATTACAAGGAATAGCCCAGAAAAGCCTCTAATTTGGGCCCTTAAAGGACAATTGAATAGCACTTTTCTTGTTTATCTATGGGTTTGCAACAAATAATTTAGGACCTTTTTGAAGTCTGCTAAGTGTGGGTTACTCAAACTGCCAAGTGTTCTCCAATTACAGCAAACATCCCTCTGAATATTCAGCTGTAAAAACAAGGATTGCTCGGTCTCACTGGAGATCAGAAAACTGTTTATTTTTTTCATCAGTTGCAGTTTACAAATGCATGGTTTATTCTCCTGGAGCCATCTCTGTTTCACACACAAAATGAAGATGATTTATTACCAAAGTTATTTATAACGAACCCCATCTGTAATTTGATGTGGTTTTACTTATATGATGCGTGAATTCAACTTACACACACCAAATCCCAGTGCCTGTGAAGTCTTTAAAACATACCTAAATACAATATTTGCATGTTTTATAACCCTCATAAAACATGTGCTTTAGGCTTGATAACTAAAGAAAAAAAAACAGAGAGACCTTAGATATAAGCTTGCAGTATCTGTTAAATCATCATGTGACATTTACTATAAATTTGAGTTGTTATTCTGAGCATTCCAAGACAAGAACATCTATGATTTCAAATTTAAATCTGTTTGAGACAATCTATGCAAATAATTCCTCACCCAAATATATTCATAAATGCAAAAAGCATTTTTAAGTGTACTGATAATTGTCAGATGATGGTGTCAAATGCCTTTAATCCCAGCACTTAGGAGGCAAAGGCAGGCTGATCTCTTGGGTTTGAGGCCAGCCTGGTCTACAGAGTGAGTTCCAAGAGTGCCAGGGCTACACAGAGAAACCCTGTCTCAAAAAAAACAAAACAAAACAAGCAAATACACAAACAAAAGAATTTTAATAATACCAATATTAATTTCATAATAATACCTGAAAATAGCTCTAAGTTTGTAGTAGATTGTGTTGGGGGAACATTTCAGAGTCTCTTCACATTCTGAAAGTGTGCACAAAGTTCTTTACCAGAAGTCCTACTCAGTACTTTAGCACCCAGGATATAAAACCCTCAGTCAGTGTCATTTGATGAACACAGAGTGCCCAAAAATTCCAACTGTTTGTCAAATATGTCTGCTTTAAATACTGGCCTTATTGAAGTTGCAAGTTTCTTTTCTTTTTCATTCTTAATTGATACTGATAATTGCACATGTTTTAGAAACATACTGAGATAATTTGATTCATGAATATAATGTATAAATATCGAATCAGAGTGGCTATCATTCCTATCTACTTAAACATTTATCTTTTTTTCATATTGGAAGAATTAAAGCTCCTTTCTTCTACAACACTCTAGAATGCTAGAATTAATCCACCCAGCATAACTATATGTTGTGTTTATTGCCTAACTTCTTGACACCCAGTTTCTCTCATCTTCTTAGCTTCTAATAACCTTCAGTCTTCTCAAAATCTTTTTGAAATGTGCATTTTTGTCCTGTACATGTTAGTCAAACAATGTAACATTTGTCTTTCTTTATCTAGCTCATTTTAGCTAATGCAATGTCCTTCAGCCCCAAACACGATGCTGAAAACAACAACAAAACAAACAAAAGGATATTTTATTATTTTTATAGTTAAATGATGCTACATTATATAAGTATACCATCTTTTCCCTATCCATTTCTCCATGAATGGATACTATGGTTGACATGTATCTTAGCTGTCGTGAGCAACACTGCAGGACGTACTGGAGTACATCTATCTCAATTATATATTGATTTCTTTCCTATTATGGACCCACAATTGTGAAAGATAGATATACAATAGCTTCACTTATTAAGTAATTAGTCAATAATTGCCTTTCACAATGACTATACCTATCTTCACCCCCACCAACAGTGTAAAAGCATTCCCTTTCCTTCATCCTTACCAGCACTCAAACTTGTCTTTGTCCTTTACTCGGGTTTGTAACTAGTCAGAAATTTTTAAAGTTTATCAATAGATTACATCTTTATAGATTCATGCATTTCCAGGGCTTAGACACTTTTCTGAAATAAGAAAAAGCAATAGAACAGTATGGGAATATGCGTTAGAGGAGACTGCCGCCCATTGGAAATTGCCCTCATAATTCCGAGCACACATTCTGTTATAGAAGATTGCTAGATATCTGTGATAGGGAAGACTCCAGGAGGCTGTGAAGGAAATGGTGTGCATGTTGTTTTTCATAATGGAAAAAAAATTATCGCCTTCCCACGAGAAATGTGATTTGTGGAATGCAGACTGGACCTGTCGCTCAGTGCAGATCTGTACAGTCACAAGAATCACTCAAGAACAGAGTACAGAAAACAGAGCCAAGAGAGTCTATTTCTGCAGATACTAACTTGAGATTGAGCTGTGGCTAAAGAACAGGTGACCGAGAAGGTTCCGTATAGATAGCCCGATCCACGGACAGTGGGGCGAAAGTTCTGTGGTTCTCTGATTGCCTTCAGCCACACTGTTCCACAGTGTCCTCTGGTCTTCTCATGCTTCCTCTCTTCTTTCTCTCTTCTGCTCTGCCCAGTTCCCCTGGTGTCCCTCGATGTTAGTCTGCTATTCAGTAAGTATATCTTCTACACCTGATGCTTGGGACCCGCAAAGTTAGAATCTTTTCTAAGAACCTCCCCAGAGAAACCCCATCCATCCCTTGGTCGCTCAAACCCTACACCAGTTGTATATGCTCCCTAGTTTCTATTCCTGATCCTGAATGTAGAAGGGTTAATTTCTCAGAACTGTTTCCTAGCTGCTGATATTTTCCCTCGTTGTCGGTGATCACTTCTTGGCATGGGGTAGAGCTGAAAAAATCCTGGATTGTAACCAAGTTGCCAGGTGCTGCTATCGACCCATCCACCATCCAGGTGAGGCACTGGGCCAAAAGATCAGATCTCTTGAGCCGCAGGTGGTGTATGGGAAGCGGCGAGTGTTCTGCCAGATGATCGTTCAGATTTGCTCAGCTATCGTGTGTTAGGAGTGGGTGCAAAGGTGCTTTATACCCCAAGCTGAAAGCATTCACCATACATCTGACTTGACCTCTGTCCGTAAAACCCCTCTTAGTGACCAAACACAAGCCTGCAGGCAATCCCTGCCTGACATGTTTTTTGAATTAACTAGAAATTGTCATGCAGGTTTTAAATTAACTCTTATGCAAAGCTTTAAATATCAAGGAAAGATCTAGGGCAATAAGCAAAGGAGCCAGGGGAAATAAGCAAAATTAAAGATGTTGAAGTCAGAAGTTAGCAATGACTTAAGCTTTTTTGTTCCTTCTTGTTTCTTAATTATAGCTCCAGTACATCCTATGGGAAAGGAGGAACTCTTAAGAGAAGTTATAACTCTAGTGACTTTAGTGATAAATGTGCAGGAACTTTCTATATTGCTCCTGGTCAAGGATGTCTGTGGTAGCCTGGAATCCCATGGTTGTTTTCTGTTAGTTTTGTGGATTCCCAGGTGTGATTCCCCTTTCTGTGTTTCTTCACCCAGTTCATTCTAAGAAAACCAGCCAGCACACTCAGCTAGGCATAGAATGGCCCTTGACAGTGCTTGAGAAGGCATTTCAGAAAATAAGTAATGTCATAGTGTGATCAAAAGAGATAGGGGGTAGGAAGAACACAACCTTCTGACTCAGTTTAATTTGAGTTTCCACTTCTTCTATTTGCTGACTGAGATCTTTGGGAAGTTATTTAACCTTTCCTGCATTCAGTTTCTTATCACCAGGAGAGATAATAGTAGCTACCTAGCAAGGCTTCCAGATGATTAAATGAGGTGAAGAGTGTGAATTTCCCCTTCTCCAAGCACACAGCATATACAGAAGGAGAGGTAACTTCTTTTAGTAACTCATTGAGGTGATATTAGTAAATCTAATTCCCTGGACTATGGGCCACTTCCCCCAAAGGAAGCCCTGATCACAGTGTCAGATGGGTCATTAGGTCTGTCCGGCTTCTGAATGGAACAACAGGGAGTTTCATTCATTGATGGTGTGAATGCAAAATGGTGCCATCACTTGGCAGACAGTTTTACAGTTTCCTTTAAAATTAAATGTACCTTTACCATGTTGTCTACCAACCACACTGCTCCGTCTTAACACAAATGAGTTAGAAGTCTCACATCCATACAAAAACTTACACATAAATGGTAATGCCAACTTTATTTAGACTTGCCACACTTGAAAATAATTAAGATGCTTTTCAATAGCTGAGTGAATAAATTATAGTATAGCCACTCAATGGGATATTATTTATAACTAAGGAAGAAATGAATTCTCAAGCTGTAAAACTGAAGGAAACTTAATAGCACAATGCTTAGTGAATGGAGGCTGTGTGGACATTCTATGTACTATATAGTTTTGACTGTATGACATCCGTAGTTGCCAAGACAATTGAAGTGGTAAACAAAAAAGATAAAGCATTCATAGGGGCTTTGGAGGCTAAGGTTGGATGGACAAAACAGAGGATGTTTTAGGAAAGTAAAATATTTTTTAAAATACAGTGACAGCTGTTACACATTTTTAACACTGCACGACCATTATAACGAACTGAGTAAAAGAGGAGCAAGTTAGGCTGAATACAATGTTTCTGTATGGCTTCTTCATCAATGGTACAAGTTGTTAGTAACCAGGAAAAATGTGTGTGCAAGAGGAGAGGGTCAATTGTGGCTGCACTTTCTGCTTAAAATTTCTGTTAACCTAAAGCAGCTCTTAACTTTTCTCTTAATTTACAATTGATTACTTTAGTCAGGCTGCAGGGGGTTGCTCAGTAGTTAAAACATTCACTGAGCAATCATGAGGCCCTGAGTTCGAACCCCTAGGACTCATGAAGAGCAAGGCATGGTCATCTAATTCCATAATTCCAGTGCTCTTTTGGAAAGAAGGATGCAGAAGCAGGAGAATCCCTGAAAACCCACAGGCCGCCTAGCCTGGTGCACACAATGGTGGAAAACAAAATGGGGGATCCTGTCTCAAGAAGGCAAAGAACGAGATCTAAGATTGTCTTCTGACCCCCACACATACACTACACACAAACATGCACAAATGCAATTCACATAAGATTAAAGTACTTTATTATTACCACAACAATTTGTTAAGCAAATTCATTTGTCAAGTGATAATAGTGGCACTTAGAAAGAGTTGCATGCATGCCTAATTGATTTAGGTTCAACTATGCTTCAGCACATGTCTCTATAGAGATAGCTACTCTCAGCACATCATGGTTTACACTGTCCGATTAATGAGCAATTCTCCTAGACCAAATTCTGGTGTTTTGCTGATGTTTATAGTCTTTGTGTATATAAATGTCTGAGCAGTATATAAACACAGCATAGATAACATGAGCCCCACTTCCAAAGCCAGTCAAGATGATGGTTAAATTCATGTCTTTGAGACTATAAGACTGAAGCCTCATTTCCTTTTTGTTAGCCTAGGGTTGTCTAAGTGAATCTGTATTACTTCCCCATGGCTGCCTTAACTACAGTGGATTGGACAAAGCTTACAATGCCTCTGATTTTAAAGAGACAAAATTCCATGATGTTGAGGGTGATTAGATTATCCCTGATTACCAAGGGCATCTCCCTATTTCAGGAGAAACCTAATATATTTACAAAGTCCTTTCAATCAAGCAATGTACTCAACCCCAAGGGTGTCATATGGGACATGGGTGTCAAAAAGGAACTATTCCACTTACTACTCATGTGCTGGGATGAATCACTGCAACTTGGGCTTTATTTGTTAATGCATCTAGTTTGGCTTTACTACAAGCACTTTCCTTTCCTTTGGCCTGATAGATTTCTCTCAGTCTGTTTACCTCTCTAAAGGCAGTGTGCTTTGATGGGAATAGAGGAAAGTTCTTAGAGCAATGGTTACCACCTTCCTAATTTTAGCCCTTTAATTGGTTCCTCATGTGGTGATAACCGCCAACCATAAAATTATTTTGTTGTTGCTTCATAGCTGTAATTTTGTTACTGTTATGAATCATAATGTAATTATCTGATATATAGGATAGCTGATGCGTTACCCTGGGAGAGAGTCATTCTGCCCCAAAGGGGTCACGACCCGCTGGTCAAGAACAACTGTCTTAGATTATGAGCATCAACCTCATGTCTTTTTTTCTGTCCTGTTTTGCCTGCGAGATTTAGGGAAATTTTGTGAATGTGGTGACTTAAGTACCAATAAGAATAGAATGATTATCTGACACAGTTTTTGAAGCTGACTGCAAGCATATTATAACTGGTATTATTTACTCTATGATAATAGACTGAATTCTTTAGAGGTTAATTTTGTGCCTACTCCTTAGCCTGCCACCTCGCAACCTCTCCCTGCTGGGTTTTTCTTAACTTTGCTGTACTCCCTGTTTTTGCTGGAATCACTCTTTACTACAACTTCCAAATACACACACACACGTGTATGCGTGTGTATACATATATATGTAAAATCCACTCTTCATTTTCTTCCCTCCAACCCGTCTTATATACTCCCTTGCTCTCATTCATGCATATTTATTAATGAATCAGTCTCCCTGATAAGTCCATCTAATGTTACTTGTATGTATATGTTTTCTGGGCTGAAAATTTGGTATTTGATAAGCATTTGGTTTACTCTTCCCAGGAGAAGACTATTTATTCTACTCTCAGAATTCCTTAGTTGCTTGCAGTTCTTTGTCCTGTTGCCTCTTCAGATTGATGAGGACATAAACAAAAGCATTCAATTAAATAAAGATAATAAGGATAAAGAACCTGGCAACACTCAGCCATCCTCGTTCTTTCTCTCCTGTAAAGAGATAAGATGAGTAGATGTCAGGATGGGAATGAAAGATAATCCATAGGACATAGCTGTCACCTCAAAAACATGGAAAGCCATACTACCTGTAGGTGTGCAGAAGAAACCCGTGTCAGATGATAACTCAGATAAAATGACTCCAACAGGAAAATGGAATGGGATTAAATACACCCTGGATGGACGGAAAGGCCAGAGAACAGGGAAACAAGTGCAACAGGTTGGGGCAGGCAGGGCGTTCACACATAGCTTGTTATCAGCTCACTAATCATTGTACACTCCTGATCACCTGATAAATTAGGTTTCGGTGATGGAGCTGAGAACCACAGAGGGAAAGTAATCATGGAATTAGTCATCTTGCTTCTAGATATTCAGCTGGTCAACCTGGGGTGTGATAAAGTGAAACCCATGGTTCTACTGATCCCTGACAAGAGTTCCCAACAATGACTTAAAACTGTCATCAGAAATGGCAATATTCCCTTCGAATTTAGGTTGGTGTGTTATTCTCATTAGCCTGAAAACTTCCCAGGGATAAGACCTATGTAACTGTCTTAATATAATTTCTGGCATGAAATAAAAATCTCAGTGAATTTTTAATGAATAAAAGACAAAAACAGGCAACAACAGTGCTTGTTAACAACTATATAATAACTTACCTGTGACTACTCCTCCAGTCAATGTTTTGTGTCTGTTCTCAAGAGAAGCAGGAGCTGAAGCTTGCAGATAGTGTGCAGCATCCTCTTCTCCCTGCAGGTCCTAACGGGTTGCTAGGGAAAGAGGGATTAAGTAGGAGGCTCCTACTCTCAGCAGCTCACAAGACACAAAAGGAATAAGCTTGGATAAATTGGAAAATGACCCCATTTGATACAATCTAGTGCATTGGCAAAGCATCTGCCAAGGGCATCTTGTAATTGTAGATTTTCTGTATGGTGAATGACATAAAACTGGACTATAATTATATAGTTTTTAGCATCTGATGTTTGTACCACTTTCTAATCTGACAGTATCTGGCAGGTTTTGAGAATTCAGACTAAGGTGACCAAGTAGTGGGTGTTTGGGATAGGATCCTTCCAGGGAGGAGCAATTTCACACGTTTACCACCTAATTTGTGTGCATATTTCATTCTAGCATTTGTATTTCCTTTTTATTTTATTTATTTTATTTTATTTTGGTAGTATGAACTGCTAAATGGTTCTCTTTAGCAGAATTACGCAGAGTCTTGTATGCTGTCTGTGTGACTGGTCTGTGTTTGCTTCTACTCTGAAACAGGATGGGAATTAGATAAGCAAAGAGACCCTGGGGCAAGCCAGTAACGATGGCCATTACCACTTATTAAGCAGGTGTTGAATGAATTGGTCTTTTTATCGTAATGCAGATTTACAGTGCAATAGGCAATCCATTTTTCAATTTGGTGTACTGCCGCTGATAAATTAACAGATGTCGATTGATTTTTTTTCCCTCCAGTCCCCTGTTTACACCTGACAGGCCATACTTTATAGCTGAACAGTTATTTGAAGTTATAAACATTATAATTAGCAATTTTTTAATTAGGCTGACAATTAACAGGAGATTTGCAAAGCTGCTAATTTGACATGTCATACTCTCTGTAGTGTTTGTGTTAACCACAACTTGAGTGGATTCACTTGAACAGAACCACAGTGTCTGGTTTTTACAAAAACAACTGGGTCTCTGAAGGACCTTTCTCCCCACTTGGCTAGCATCACAGACTGGCACTTTTGACAGAGAAGCAGAACTTCTGTTGAGATCTCACGGGATAATAATACTGACAGGCAGTTCTGAAACAATAGAATTCCACACAAAGGGAATAGCTCAAAGCACGTACCACAAAAGCCATTTTCACTCACTGTGCTTGAGATGCGTATGTCAAAGTGATTCCAACCTCAGGCACATTTGTGACTGTGTTCAGAACCAAGGATTCAAGCAGGAGCAAAGTAGGTTCTTAGCACTCATTCATGGCCAAAGGACTCTTTCGCTAAGATCCACTTACCTGTTGTGTGACTTTTTGTAGAGAGTCATAAACAAATGTCATTTTGCGTCTAGATTGGGAACTAGTGAAAACAGAGTAACAATTCTACCAATGTCCAACATGGAGAACCAATGAGCTTACAAGAGGAGTTACTTACAGGAGAAAGGATGGCTCAAGCCCAAACATTTCAAGAAATACCTGGCATAAGTTGCAGACAGCTCAACAGGTCAGAAAGAGAATGTCTGCTCAGAAGCAGGCTTATACTGCTTAGATACCCTTGAGTGGGGAGGGGTGGGGCTTGCAACTCATGAAAATTTCCTTGCGACTTGGGAGTTGTCTTCGGGAGATCCTTAAAGGATGGAATGCTTCAGTTTAGAGAGAATTGCTTTCCAAGGACTCCGAGCAACGTTCCTCAGAACTCTCCTGCTCCTTAGCTATGAACTTCAGTGCTGTTATGTCCTGTGTTAAATTTGACGGAATGAGAAACAAACAGAAGGCTGCAGACAGAGATAAAGGTTGCATTGCTGGCTTCCCAGGAAACTTCCTAGCTTTCCTATCATCCATCATTGTTTTCCTACCAAAAGCAGGTTTTATGTTGGCTCTCAGCTCCTGAAGTTCTAAAATGATGTACTTAGTTTATAGGGCGGCTCCTCTGCCATATTCTGCGTTATCCTCAGAAACAGTTCCCAGCAGGGAAGATGCTACATTCTATTGAACACTCTAGATAGTTGTGAAAGGGGAGAGGCTCAGCAATTTGTAATTTCCAAAGTAAGATAGACAGTGCCGCTCATTTTCTCCATAGTTTGCGGAAGGCTGAGAGAATAAAAAGAAATCATTGAAAATGTCCAATATGAGGAAGATGAACCATTATTTCTGTCAGGCTTAATAAAAGGAAAACATTTTAAAGATAAAAGAATATCCAGTTTTAAATTCACCATCTTCTTTCCCAAGGAGGAGTCTCATTTTCTATATGCCATGAGCAGACCATTAGTTAAAATGTATAGTTCTCCCCATAACAACTAATTGAAGTTGGACTGTCCCCTGAGCGTTAATTAATAACATTTGCTGAATTCATTTTTTCTATCTTTTAAAATCTTGATATGAAGAAAGTTGCCACCTGGACATCTGAATCTGAAAACTTCCTTTGATGTTTTCACAAGTTTCATGCTTTCCCTGGTGGATGTTGCAAAAGAATATGATACTGTAAAATCCAAGTTCACTGAATTAGTCAGAAATTCCAAGCCTCAAAAGCACTTTTATTATTATAAAACTAGATAAATAACATCACTTTAGGAAAACAATTTATGAATTTTTTTAAAAATGCTAAAACATCTTTATTTTTAAAAGTCAATTCTGTTTTTCTCTGGTCTATCCTCATGCCTCTACTTCATGTTGTGGGGAAAAAAAATCCACTATCTCTGAGTGACAGAAAAGCTAATGCTTGAGAAGAATAATTTAAAAGTACCTGCTACAGATTATAATTCCCTTTTTAAAAAAATAACAATTATGATTTTTATAATTAATGTGGTAACAATAGATGCACTGGCCTAATGAAGTTCAGCCCTATCCCAAATTTTAGCCAGATTCTATACACATCCCATGTATTGAAGAGCCATATCTTCACGTTCTAGGTCACAGCTATGAGCCACAATTATTAAAATAATGACCTCTTATGAAACAAGCAATGTGTCACTCACAAAGGTATAGACTTTACCACAGAAGACCACATAGTCTTATATAATTATCCTTTTTTCCCTACTTAGCCCATAAGAAAATTGAACAAACTAATTATTATACCTTAAACATTTTGCGCAAACTTTATTTTCAGTTAGGAGATTGAGCAATGAAGGAAGGTAGAATTAGACATGGGCACCAGAAAACTGGTGGAAAATGACCAATGAACAGAAAATGATGCTATGAACCCCTGGGTGTGAGGCTACCTGGAACCCTCCAATAGGAATATATTTTTCTGAACACTCTATTAACACAAAAGGAATTATTTCAGTGTTACTTTATAGGATAGTAATAGACATCCACGTGGATGACATTGAACCTTAAATAAGATTAACTTGCTATATTCTTGTTGTTTTAAAAGGCATGGAGGTCAGTTTTAAAATATCAGAAACATGTTACCAAGAAATGATTGTGGTTACATTCAGGCCATACTCTTAAAGAGATTCACTTCATTATTTAAATTAAAATTATATAAAATTAAAATATACACATTGCATATATAAATAGCACATATCTGTAACAAAACTTACATCTTACCCTCAGAACAAATTTTATTAAAAGTAATCAGTATAGTACACGCATAATTAGTGCAGTTTAAACACAAAAGATGCCTTCTTTTGCTCCCACCAGAAGGAGCTAATTTATATCCACAACAGTGACTGTGAATAGGAATGCCAGTCAAAACTTCTAGGCCTCAGTTGTGACAAGTTAGATGGGACACTAACTCTGCGTTTCCTGCCAAAGTTATTTGTGCCCACTAGGGAGATTTATAATAAAAAGGCTTTAGCCAACCTACAGTTGTGCTTTTATAATTCCACATTTATAAAGTAGATTTCCATCTTCTCTCTAGAATCAATTGAAATGCTGAACTTTGGCCTAAAGAATAGAATGTTTGGAAACAGAGAAGCTGTGGGTACCCCTTCACTGTGATGGTGAAGCAGGCAAGACAGTCATACAGCGGTTATGTTACGATAAATGGTTAATCAATAGTAAATTAGTTATAATTAAGTATGCATTGCAAAGGTGTTCTCAGCCTACTAATTAAGACTGTTTACTCCGAATGGACCCAATGAGCCTTGAGAAAATGCAAGCCAGAAAGGCCCATTCAAAGATCTGCCAGCAAACACTTTTCCATAATCTACATCTGCCTCATCTGCTTAGACCACAGGGTTTCAGAGAGGTCACCATCTTCCGTAATATCATGTTATGCATTCTTTTAACAGCTCTCAGTTGTTCTAGTGTTTGACTTTCACGATGGCAATGCTAGTGTATTCAGCAGCCCTGCTAAGAAACCCATGAGGAAAACTGAACCTGCTGACTCCAACTGCTCCCCATCTTGATCCTCTCCTGCCTTTCCCTATATCCCTTGCACTGAGAAGTAAAGATTTTCTCTGGCCTCTGCATTCTTCCTCAAAAATTAAAGTTGGCTTTTGAACAGAATAAAGTATAATGAAGAAAAAAAAAACACTGGCATTTCAGCTCCCGTAGTTTTATCAATGATTCAAGAGAACTTTGATGTTTCATTGTGGATACTTGAATTGGACCAGTGTGTGCAGAGGCTAGACTGAGGAAGGTGCAAACAGAGGCAGAAAATGCAGTTTTGGGCCTCCTGAGTAAGGAGTGTCTGTGATCTCCAAGCAGATATGGGTGGGCTGATCTTCCAGAAGGCTTTCCTTGAAAGGTAGCACAATCATGAATATGCTATGTTACTGTCATTACCAATTAGTGCTTA
>PVIU01025423.1:0-23748 GCA_004026605.1 Ondatra zibethicus
CACACACACACACACACACACACACACACACACACACACACACACAATGAAATTAAGTAAATTTAAAAAGGCTGTGAAGGTGGCTCAGTGGATAAGAGCATTTGCTCTGTAACCAGGAGAACCCAAATTTGCATTTGAATCCCCAGAACCCATGTAAAAAGCCAGCCATGGTTGTGCATGCCTGAATACACAGCGTTGGGGCACAGTAGTGGAGGAAAGTGTATCCAGAGAGCCACTTAGCATAGCCAAGTGAGTTTCTGCTTCCATGAGAGGCTTACATTTGACTGTGTGGGCATGTATGTGTTATGTGGAGCCATACTGGGGATCTTTCTCCTAGAAACTTACATGGTATGTTTCAGCTCTGTATTAAACCGGTCACAATATATCTTTACACAGTATACAAATATCCTACAACACCTGCTATTTTGTACAATTAATACATGTTAATAAAAAAGTAAAACACACCAATGCATACAAAAAGAAAAAAGATGTGTTATATGTTCTTACATGTCTTACACATAAATTTAAAAAAAGCCAAAGAAATCAGAAAACAGAGAGGCCCCGTGTTTCTCTTCTGAGGTAATCACATTTTCCCCTTCCATTCACTCATTACTAGGCTTCTGTGTTTCTTACTTGCGTTGCTTCCTTCTTCTCAACCAAGCAAAGAAAGTGGGTGTTTCACAGGAGACCCCTCTGCCCAGGCATCTGAAGCAGCCTGCATGCTGCATCATGGGTAATTTGTGTTAAAGATAATTGTAAATATGCTATTGATATTAGCTGATGTTTTTCCAACATTGCAATAATGCTTGTTTTGTTTGTTGGTGAGTTTATTACTTTTTGGTCAATAGAATGTGAGATTTGTGGATGAAATTAGCATAGTGAATAACAATTAGGCAAAAAAATCAATGACATTCAGACAAATGCAGGACTTGAGAAAGTCCCAAAGGCATGCTAGCGTACAAACAAACATCTACACATACACAGAGGCCACGCATACACTACCCCCACACACGTTTACCCACACATGAACGTACATGCACACAGACACACATGCACACAAATACCTGAAATACTCCTTATTTATATTTCCAAAACATGGGAGTAGGTGAGGGAGAAAATTGGGGAGGGAGTGGAAGCAATGAGTTTCTTATAAAGAAAATATGACAGGTACAGAAAAAAAACACCTGCAGATTCCATTTTTAGGGAACTCAAGATCTTTATTTGGAAAAGCTTGAGGCGTCAATATCCATTAATTCCATTTAGACTTTTCTTATTTTTAGTTTAATTAAAAGTTAGAAACTCTCTCTTTCACCATCTCTTGGAGACGAAACAGATAGAACCCTGGGCATCCATGGCGTCATATCTGTTCCCCTCTTTGCAATGTAGTTGTAGCCTTTGTTTTGCTGTTGTCGCGATAGAACACTAGGACCAAAAACAGTGTATAGAAGGCATTGTTTATTTCAGCTTACGGTTCCAGAGGGGGAGCTTGTGATGGTAGGGGAGGCATGGCAGCTGGCAGCTACAGCAGGAAGCCGAGAGATCACATCTCCATCCACTTGCATGAAGCAAAAAGAAAATCGTAAGTAGGGCGAAGCTGTAAACCCTCAGAGCCCACCCCGACTGATGTACTTCCCCCATCGAGGCTACACTTCCTTAACCTCCCCAAACAGTACCACCAACTGGGGATCAAGTGTTCAAATACCGGAGCCTATAGGGGACATTTTCATTCGAACCATAACAGTAGCCCACTGTAGCACAGTTGGAATATGCTCACCATCACCTGTACCTCTGAAGGTCTCTGTCCTTGGACCTGGTTTTATGTCTGGAGTCGGAAGAGAAGAAGGCAGAAAACTGGTTCTTTTATCTTGTTAGGTATGAGCCATCTCATGTATTTTTCTTCTTAAGGAAAAATGACTGAGACCTATTATTATAAACATTTTTAAGTCTTTCTGAGTGGTAGGTACTGGATTGATTCAGTATTTTACACTTGTATATTACTTTAGCCACTCTTACCACAGATTTAGGAGGTAATTTTTATTATTAGTCCCATAGTAAGAGCTAATGAGTTCCCTTGATATGTCCTCCATAGAGTTAGATCCCAATCTAAACCCAGAATGTCTGATCCCAGAGCCGTCTCTTCTGCTCCTCAAGAGCCCATTGCCCTCAGTATAAGAAACACACATATAATTTATGCCCTTTCCAGGCTTTCCTTTGGATGCTGTGTATGGGGTGGGTAGTTTGAGAGAGAACCATACTGAGACAGCTTCATTTCCAGCCCCTTCTGCCTGGTAGACAGAAGCATGGGGGTGTAGAGTGGAGAAAAACCCACTTTATGTTCACAGATTTATGAACTTAGAGTCTGCCATTATGCACAACTCTGAACACATTGAATGTTACTGAAAACATTCCTGCAACCCCGTGACAGTTTGCTACCCCAACCAGGCATGGTAGCACATAGATGTTGTCCTAGGTCTTCGAGAGCGAAGGTAGGGAAATTGGAGGTCAAGGCTAGCCTGTGTTCCATAGGGAGATCCTATCTCAAAAACACAGTAAGAATTGTTTTTCATCTGACACATCACTCTCCTGATCCAGTGTCCACATGTCAGCTTTTCACCCCTTTAGAGCACAGGGCTTTCCCACATTTTGTCAAGAAACACACCATGTTGTGTGTGAGCGTCTTGAAGCTGCATTTCTTCTTGTCTCTGGAGACTCTGCCAAATGTGCTCCAGAGGAATTACCAAGCACATATTTGTTGGATTAAATACAATGGTGGGAATACAATACTGTTCTCAGCTCTTACATTTTGTGGTGTTCCTAAAAATTATTCCCTGAGAATATTGGTAAAGTCTATTTACAGCATTACACAGTCTCCCAGCAGACTCTGACATCTGTGTATTGTGGTGTTTAAGGATTCCATGGAGTTCCTTGACACATTTGAGAATCTTCACCATGTATCATCCTACCTGATAATTCCTCATGGAATACCTCTGTAGCTGAGAATTTCCTTCCCCTGCATGCTGTTCAGAAATCAATGTTTAGAATAATGGCCCTGCTTGGCTCTGAATTGGGCTGGTTAATAACCATTGCTGAGGAAATCAATCAAGTCTGTGATAACTTATTACTTACACTAATTTAATCACAGGGAGCAGATCACTGTTCCAGTTCAAAGGGCAAAGAGAGTGTGTGTCTATTTCTCTCTCTCTCTCTCTCTCTCTGTGTGTGTGTGTGTGTGTGTGTGTGTGAGAGAGAGAGAGAGAGAGAGAGAGAGAGAGAGAGAGAGAGAGAGAAAGAGAGAGAGAGGGTTGGGGACCAATCTTACACAGAGGAGTGACCAATTCCTGTAAGTCTCAGAACACATTCTTATAGGTGATATTCAGTTAATTGGTACCTAAAAGCAGGCCAGTTTTGCTCTGATTTTATCACAAGAATATGCTGTATTTTTTTGTGGTTTTTTGAGACAGGGTTTTTCTGTAGCTTTGGAGCCTGTCCTGGAACTTGCTCTGTAGACCAGGCTGGTTTCAAAGTCACAGAGATCTGCCTGCCTCTGCCTCTCGAGTGCTGGAATTAAAGGTGTGTACCACCACCACCCAGCTATATTCTACGCTCTGAATAATCATTGAGATCAGAGAAGGCGATTGCTGATTTACTAACCATACAGTTAACTGGGCTTGATGCTTATAGAGTTGCCGACATGTGTTTACTACAGTCACTCCAGAGGCTCAATTCTAGGCCGACAATTTTATTGTAGATGGGCAGGACTGTGAATGCGAGAGCTCCATGACAGTAGGTCTCTCCATGTATGCATGACGGTAGGTCTCTCCATGTATGCATGACGGTAGGTCTCTCCACGTACACATGACGGTAGGTCTCTCCATGTACACATGACGGTAGGTCTCTCCACGTACGCATGACAGTAGGTCTCTCCATGTACGCATGACGGTAGGTCTCTCCACGTACACATGACGGTAGGTTTCTCCACGTACACATGACGGTAGGTCTCTCCATGTACGCATGACGGTAGGTCTCTCCATGTATGCATGACGGTAGGTCTCTCCATGTACGCATGACGGTAGGTCTCTCCATGTACGCATGACGGTAGGTCTCTCCATGTACACTACTGAGTAGCATCCCCTTTCCCTTCCTCATGTTACCTTTCTCCACACTGACCTCCAACACCTCAGCCTCCATGACAGCTTTCCCAAGGCCCTTACCTGGGTAAGGGATCTTCCTCTTCCGAGCTCTATTTATTTCTGTGCTTCTGGGTGGTGCAATGATTCTCTGGTCTACCTTATGTGTGCTGTAGCTCTGTTTTCCAGATTGGACATTAGTGTCTTATCTCAGAGAAGCTGCCATTGACCACCTGAGACCATCATGAGACTTCCTTGGATTGAGCAATAGACTCAGGAGCCTGCACAAAACCCTTACAAACCTACATCAATCTTTTGAGGTTATATATAAGTGGACAAATTGACTGAGGTGGGACAGTTGGCTGCCCAATCATTGTCCATGCTGAGGTGGAACTTCCCAGAGACATAGCTGTCTGTCTAAAAGTAATCTTAATAAACTCATTGTTTTGCCAAGTGGGTACTTGGATCGAATCCTTTCTTTGGTCTGTCAGTGCTCTTTCCGGGGTGAACAGATATTCTGTTGTATCTTCTCAGGAAAAGTCATATGATATCATGTCTCTTTCTCTCGGAAGTATCCCTTTTCCATTTAATAGGTGGTATGGTATTTAAAAACAATTTTTAATTTTTATACATGTATATATGTGTGGTATATGTACACATCTATGTGCTTGTATGACTGTGCAGGCAGGTGCATGTGCACATGTATGCATGTGTGTATAGAGGCTACATGTTACACTGAGTGTCTTCTTTTATCTTTCTGGATAGTTTCATGTCAATTTGACACAAGCTAAACTTATCAGAGAGGAGGGATCTTAATTGAGAAAATGCTTCCGTGAGACCTGGCTGTATGGTATTTTCTTAATTAATGATGGATGGGGAGGGCTCTGCCCACTATGGGTGGTGCCTATAAGCAAGCAAATTTAGCAAGCCATGAGAGCAAGTACCTCTTCCATGGCCTCTACATCAGCTCTTTCCTCCAAGTTCCTGCCCTGTTTTAGTTCCTGTCCTGACTTCCTTTGATGACAAACAGTGCTGTGGAAGGGTAACCAAAATAACCCTTTCTTCCTCAAGTTGCTTTGGTGGCGGTGTTTCATCACAGCAACAGAAACCCTAACTAAGACAAGTTGGTACTAGCATAGGAGTCTTTCTGTGATTGACCTGACCATGTTGTTTTTGGGAGGATTGTAGAAGGACTTTGGAACTTTAGGCTAGAAAAACTATGAGTATTGAGAGCTCAGGGAGCTGTTCTGTGGGAGCTTGGGAGACAAGAGTGTTGAGAGCATTGCAGATAATGGAAGCCTGGCTTGTGATATCTTAGAGGGAAGCAAAGACTCTACTGCGTGTGAAGAATCTGTGGCGTCTGGTCAGCTGGAGCTGAAGAATCTTGTGATTAACAAGAGACCAGAGCCACTAAAATAAAGCTGTTGCTTAGCTGGGAAAATAGATGGTGATCAGCTGGGGCTGAAGATTCAGCTGAGATTAAAAAGAGACCAGGATCATTGCCGCAAAGTCTTCTGGGAAATGTTCCCTCCGGTTAGCAAATGGAAGCAGTGTTCCCGAGGCAGCCAAGGTTGTACTTAATGCTGGCTGCTGAACTTGGCAGTGTAAGAGCTTCTCAGGTGGGACTGGTTTTGAAAGCATGAGGTGTCATGGAAAGTGGTTGAGATTTGGCACTGTGTGGTAGGGCTTGGAGTCCCTGAAGAGAGCCAAGGAGAGGCTATTGGTGAAAAAAGCATAGCCCAATCAACAATTTGGAGATGTGAGCATCATAGGATGACCAGCAAGGACAAGAGCAGGTATGTAATGGAGCCAGCCTGAGCCTAGGGGACAAGCTGTGTGTGCTGCAAAGGGGAAGAGCCAGAGAACTGACCAAGACCCTTGGAGGAGGCCAGAAGATCGGGAGCACATCCCACATATTGGCCATTGACTTATTTACACTGTTGGAGTTTGGTTTTGCTTTATTTTTTTGACTGTGCTCTGGTTATTTCTTCTCGAAGTAAGACAGTATTTAACTTAAGTTTGATTTTTGCAGGAGCCCACGGTTGCGAGATTTTGAAATTTTAAAAGAGATTTTGGATTTTTAAAGAGACTTAATTTTTTAAAGGGACTGAACTTTTAGTGTGAATTTGTTAAGATGAGGACGTTCAAAGTTATTTGTTTTATATTGTGATATTAATGTTAATTGCCATCTTAGGGCTAAATGGGAAAGGAAAGGTTCTAATTGAAAAGTGATGTATTTGTGTGTCAGGTTGACAAACTGTCAGCTGTGCTGGCTAGTTTTAAGTCAACTTGACACAAGCTAAACTCAGCTGAGAAAATGCCTCCATAGGACCTGGCTGTATGGCACTTTCTTAATTAGTGATTGATGAGGGAGAGCCCAGCCCATTTTGGATAGTGCCTTCCTTGGACTGGTGGTCCTAGGTTTTACAAGAAAGCAGGCTGAGCAAGCCATGAGGAGCAAGCCAGTAAGCAGCACCCTCCATGACTTCTGCATCAGCTTCTGCCTCCAGGTCAGGCCCTGTTTCAGCTTCCGTCCTGAATTCATTTGATGATGAACAGTGAGGTAGAAGTATAGGCGAAACAAACTCCTTCCTCCTCAAGCTGTTTTGGTCCTGGCATTCAGCACAGCAATAGAAATCCTAACTAATTCACTGTCTCAACCTTATTCTTCGAAACAGGTGTTCTCACTGAACCGGGAACTCATCAATTCAGCTAGACTGGCTGGCCAATGAGCTCCTGAGATTCACCTGTCTCAGGGCTCGGGTTACAGATACTCACTGCTGTATCTAGCTTTGGTATGTGTGCTGGGGATCTGAACTAAATCTTTGTGCTTGTGTAGCATTGTATCTACTGACCCATCTTTCCAGTTTCCTATCTCCTGCTTAAAAAAAAAAACAAAAAAAACCAAAAGATCCCGCTCCCTTGTCCAAGACTGGATAGAAGAGGATGTTCTCCTCTTAGACACTGTGCTAGAATGTGCCAAGCAGAAGCTTCTGTGAGTGAGCGTATGGAGTTGAGGAGAGAAGACACTCCTGAGATGGCAAACGGCAAAGACTAGGATGTAGTTTGTATTGTACCATCCTTATATTTTTGTATAGCTCTGTCTTAGTCCAGTTCTTGCGGTTTATGATGCATTCTAGCCTTTGTTCATTGATTCTGAGGCAAATATGGCAAATTCTATCCCAGGACCCACGTCTGATTGATTGGCAGTGGCTTCTATAGTGCAGTGTTAACAAAGAACCTAATGTGATGTGTGAGGTCCCCAGGAAAAGAGATCTGTGATCTATTAATCATGTCTGGTATGGGGACAGACATAGCTGTAAACACAGCAGGTGCTTTGCTGTCCCTTACTTAGTGATATATGTTATTTCTTCCTGGTGATTAGTGTGGGTCTTGGCTTTTGGTGGCACCCTATTTCCATCATTTGTCACATTTGTCACCATGAAAGTCACAGTAGCCACCTTAGGAACCTGGCCAAGCAGAGGTTTGCCCTTCAGATTTTGAAATTAATTCTTTGGGTACTCAAGGGCCAAAGTCAGTCGGCAGGATGAATGATGTAAAAAAGAATAAATCCGAGTGGGGCAGAAACATAAAGACTGTCAGGAGAGCCCTGCTAAAGCTGTACTGATAAATTCATGGGATGTATACTGTAGGCCAAGAAGCTCAGAGTGATGCCAGGGAAGATCATGAAGTAAATAACTGAAGTTAGATTTACAGTTATATTTTCATTAAATCAGTTTGGTGCCAATTTGGTCTACAAGTGATTTTTCTATGTTTATACATGGTCATGAACCACACATGCTTGTCTAAACTGAAGGAGAACCATCTAGAAGATATTCATCCTGTTTTTTTTCTTTTTTTTGTATATTGGATGCAAAACTGATGGTGGACAAAATTTGATGGTGGGCAGGGTGCTTGGAGAAGAGGAGAGAGAGGATCAGAAGCCCCCCCCCAGTTTATGATGGAAGCAACTGAGTGGAAGATGGTGACATTCACTAGCAGGCTTGTCTCTGTATTAGTCTCTTACTCTGTTTTTTATAGACCTGTTATTTCCATGCCTTCTTCATTATCCAATGGTTTCTTTAGGGAGGTGCTGTGTCTTAGTCACAGTTCTGTCACTGCGATAAGACACTGTGACCAGGGCAACTTACGAAACAAAACATTTAAGTAGAAGCTCATCGTTGCAAAAGGTTACAGGCCATGACCAGTATGGTGGGGAACAGGCAGGCAGGCATAATGCTGGAGCAGTAACTGAGAGTTCCTATCTTGATCTGCAAGCATGAGAGAGAGAGGCAGAAAGAGCTAATTGGGAATGGCATAGGCTTTTGAAGCCCCAAAGCTCACTCCCAATGTTAACACCTCCTCCAACAAGGCCACACCTCCTCCAACAAGACCACACCTCCTAATCTCCCCCAAACATTTCCACTAACTAGAGACCAGATATGTGAGCCCACTGGGGTGAATCTCATTCAAACCGTCACATACTACATCTTACCTTCTTATCCTCAAAAACCTAACAGTGCTAGTTCCCAAGTGGGGATAAATGTACAAACTTTCCTTTGTTCATTTCTGAACTGTTGCCTGTTCTACCAGAGGCCTGCCAATCCTCATGGGTATTGAAAGACAGGTTTTGCATGCACTTCAATTACTGAAAGTCTATATGGGGTTTATGAGGCTTAACCCATAGCTGGTTCCTGTTCACAGTCAAAGGCCAATGAATGGTCAATAAAACCTGCAAACAGCTTTCCATTATTCCTGATGGATTTCGCTGTGAGATGACAGGGTGTAACAATGATCAATAGTGGAACAGCCATTCCGGGAGACCTCTTGTGGCAGCTATAATATATTGATAAAAAGGAGACCAGTATGATTTTTTGTTGGTCTATCAGCCAGTGGTTTAGGAGTAAATAGGGGAAAGCTGTTCTTGAAAATAGGATTGACTGTTTGAATGCTTCTATTAGAGCCTAGCGCCTGGTGGGAAGTCCGTGCAGGTGACTAGGACGGTCCTTTTCCTTGAGCACGTGAGGAGGCTACTGAGCTGCACAAGGGGACCATGTCTGTGACCATCAGTCAGTTATTGCCATGTCCTTACTTGCCCTACAAATTGGCCCAGAGGGCATATTTTTTATTTGCTGAGTGATGATGTAGCCTCTCTTGTATTAATTTCAAAATGCCCAGTGCTTCTGGGCCTTTGCTCAGTGTTTCCTGCCCTTCTTGGACCTTTGAAGAGTCAGAATCGAAAACCTTTACAATGCAGGATGCAATGGACTGTGCTAATGTGGGGTGGGGGCACAAATGTAGCACCAGTCAATGTACAAACTGATCATTTCCTTGTAGTGATTGATTTATTAGTGTAGTTTGAATCTGAGATGTACCCCTTCCGCAATGAGCTCATGTGTTGAACACTTGGTCCCTGGATGGTGGTACTGGTTACAGGAGGCTATGGAACCTTTAGGAGACAGAGCTTGGCTGGTGGAGGTGGCTCAGCGGAAGCAGGCACCTTCACCAGACACTACTACTGCCACGAATGATTCTGTGTTTTCCACACCATAGTGGTCTGGTTAAACAAAAATAAATCTTGCCTTCCCTTAAGTTGCTTTTGTTAAATATCTTAGCACAGAAATGAGAAAAATCACAAAAATGGTTAGCATGTCTAGGACCTTCTGAAGGCACAGGGCTGGGATGTTTTGTTTTTTAATACTCACCAGGGATGAGCCAATCATCTTCCACTTGGAGAGATGAGTCATCTACCTGAGGCTAGATTGGAGTCAAGGGCTGTTAATGATCATTACATGAAAGCCAGGATCATTGAGATAGGGCCATGCAGTCCTGGCTGTGTATTAGAATGAACCGGGCAATCTCACAAATGCTCACATGGGACCCTCATTTTAGATCAAGGTCTCTTTGGGTGGGTTAGGAACCAGGTTGATTTTTTTTTTTCCGGTAGAGTTTCTCAGGCAACTGTAAGGCACAGCTGGGGTGAAAACCAGTTGTTTAGCTCAATAGGGAAATCATGAAATTCATCAGATACTTTCTAATTTTCCTGCTTCATTGAGGAATAATAAATGAGCTAAATGGTAGATTTTACGATGTAGAATGTGATGTTTTGAAAGCTGCATACTTTGCGAGATGATAGCTACTGCCGAACCAATGAACCTATCTGTGATTTCAGAGGGCTGCCATTGGTGTGCATGTGCACTGCCACCTTGTTTATTAGCAAACGTTCATTATACAGCACAGTGTTTTCAACCGTGGTCACCATGCTGTGTGTCAGATCCCCAGAACCTGTTCCATCTATGCAACTGAAATGTTTGCCCTTGGACCAATATCTTTCCATTTCTCCCATACCACAGCCCCTGGAAGTTATGATATTAGCTACTTTTGTGTTGATATAGCCAAAATACCCAAGAGAACAACTGAAGGAAGGAAAGATTTAGTTATTTATCTGTTTTCAATTTTATTTTACTGTTTTGTGTGCATAGGTATTTTGTCTGCATGCTTATCTAGGTACCAGGTGGATGCTGTCCTCAGAGGCCAGAAGAGGACATCAGATCCCCTGGAACTGGAGTTAGAGATGGTTTTGAGCCCTGCTGTAGATGCTGAGAATTGCCTCCAGGTCCTCCGGAAGAATAGCTAGTCCTCTTCACTGTTGACTCAGTTCTTTCTAGCCTGGATAAAATGATTTTTACTCCTAGTTTCAGAGGAACTTCAGTCCATCACAGCAGGGAAGGCTTGGGAGAGTTCACGATAGCAGGAACATGCAGCAGAGACTCCTCACACTATGGTGGACCAGGTAGCAGAGAAGATACCAGAACATAGTATAGCTAGCTGAAGGCCAAGTGTTTAAAACACCAGTCGGTGGGAATCGATGATTAAAATCCTCAAACCAGTCACTCTACTCTCTTTTTTGTAAATCCACATACAAGTGTGAGTGATCACATGCTATTTCTCCTATGTATGGCTTATTTCAGTTAGTTCATATCCTTGAGACCCATGCATATTGCATCAGTCACTTGTTTGATGGAAAAAGTCTTTTTTATTTCATGATTAATTGAGCAGTGAATTTCTTCTAAACTGAATCTGAAGCTTCTTTGGAGTTAAATATTGCTAGCCAGGGTAGTATGTAGCAAAACTGTCCTATTCCTTATCTGCACAGTTTGAAATCACTGCCTAGAGTTTTTAAATGTTGGCGAAGGCAGAGGCATTTTTGGTGGCTAAGTGGTATCCTAGTCAATTTTGTCAACTTGATACACCCTTGAGTTATCTGAAAGGAAAGCCCAAACTGAGGAAATGCCTAGAACAGAGTTGTCCTTAGGTATGTCCACTGGGGATTATCTTGATTGTTACCTGATTCATGAGAGTCCAGCCCACTATGGGCAGCACCATCCTTTGTCAGGTAGTTCTGGGTTGTACATGAGCAAAGTATAAGTCTGCGAGTGAGTGAGCCAGTAACCAGCATTCCTCCATGATTTCTGCTTCAGGTTCTTGGATGAGTTCTCGCCATGACTTCTCTCACTGATGGACTATGACCTGAAAGTTCAAGCCACTTCCCTCCTCTAAGTTGCTTTTGGTCATAGTAGTTTATCACAGCAACACAAAGGAAACCAGAGCAGCTAGGATGCTCTGGGTTTATGTAGAGTGGCTCTAAGCACTTAGTCCCCCCGAGTTTTCTATTCTAGGCAGATGCAGGACAAAGATGATATTGCTCCTTAGATGTGAAAATGAGGGGAAATTTCTGAATCAGAGGTTCAGGCTTCAGAAAGTAACCAAAGGGAGTAACTCCCAAGTTCCCTGACCCTTCACAACCAAAAGGAAAAATGGTAGGTGGGAGAAAATACACAAGCTAAGGGGAAGAGGAGATTTCATTATATTCTAATCCAGTAGGGATATTTTCAGAACTGCAGTTGTCAGTAGAGGTTACTTTGGGTATATTAACAGATGACTTGATGTTGTGGGCTGCTATCAACAAAATGGCCCTAAGTTCTTTGCTGTGTGGTCAGGATGACTTATGTCCATATGCAAAACACATTGTGATTCCATGTGCCTATGTATTTCTGTTAAAAAAAGCCATGACCTGTGTATCCACAACCATGTTTATGTAAGAAGGATTATGAATTTTACTGACCCATAAGAATTTTTAGTTCACTTTCTTTATCTGACCAGAAAATCCATTGAGACGTGCATGAAGCAGCCAGAGACATATGCAATAACACAGAAATTGAGTCAATGCCTTTTCCCTGACAAAGAAGTCTTTGCAGACCCAAGAATAGAGCATAGAATCTTGTTGATGGAAGAACCTCCATGAAGATTCAGTGGCCCTCTCGAGTGACAGACACACTAAAGGGTTCTCACCACCCACTCTCCATCTCAGTGTGAGAGATACACTGAAGTGTTCTCACCACCCAGTATCCATCTTAGTGTTCCTGAGGCACTCCAGTTCTGAAGGCAGTCACCTTGGTGCTGCTGCCTGCTTTCTACTCTGTCCTTTTCACACAGGAAGAGGAAGTGACTGAAGGCAGGTCACAGGAGCAGGACAGGAGTCATGAAAGTCAGGAGTGCCCAGAGTGATGGCTCCTAGCAGAATGATGGGTTGTGTGCATTCAGATGGAAAACTGTGAGCCATCCAAAGCGCTCCCCAAAGAATCCAGACAGCCTGTGCTCAGGTCAGCACTTTGCCTATGACTGTGTCTTCTCAGTCCTGTTTCCCCACTTGAAAATAGGAAGATAATAATGACACTCAGCCTTATAAGGCTATTTTGAGAGAAAATAAGAGATTATTTGTAATATTTGAAGTGAAGGTTCATTATATGATAGTTATTATCACAGGATTTCAGGAGATTATGACAGTCAACATATGTATCTTCCTAAGAAGAATAACCATTCATTGATCCAACAGAATTCATTGGTTATAACTATGTATCATGATTCATGCTTCTCTTTCAAGGAGATGGGGAAGAACTTTCTAAGGGGTAGACAGGAAAAAACAAAAGACTATAACTCCCTTTTATCCTACGTTCAGACAGAAACTATCATATCAGAAAGATTCATGTCATTGGGCCAGAGTTTTCGTGGCATCTCCTGTTATGACAGTCACACCACAGATGTAGCATTGTAGGGGCACTGAGGGTGGCAGAACATCACTTCAGGCTTTTCCTTTCTACATGGTCTAGAAGTAAGGTGAGGTGTGGTTTCCTAATAATAACACATTGAACTCAAGTTTCTAATTTCAGTTAGTGGGAAATAAGGCTGGCTTCTTCCTTTCACAGACCCTGAGGGTTTACAAATCAAGCATTCAGCCTTAGCAGGTCTCAGAGAGACTTCACCAGGTGAGTGATGCTGATCTCAGATTCTCTCCTGAGGTTTCCTGGAGTCCAGGCTAAAGGTTCTGAGGCATAAGCAGCTTCCTGGGGTAGTGACTATGTTTGCAGACTACTTTAGATTGTAATTAATTACAAAGCTTGGCTGATCTTTGGTTCAGTCCCATCATTTTACAAAGGAAATATCTTAATACCAGAAGGGACTAAGTTTTCTAAAGAAGGAGTGAACTCTGTGAACAAGTCAGGTTTATTAATAGGTGCTACTCAGTAAAATACACTCACAATACAGAACAAAGCTGCTGCCATTAAGGATCAAATCATACAATGTCACAATTTCTGCTGCCATTGCTGCTTGTTCCAAAAGGGGATGAGAACCAAGTCGCCAGTCGTGTGTGTTCCCATGACCGTCTGCCAGCTCTCACACATCCAAGAGCACATCCTTTGCCCCACCTTCACCTTTTATTTGGGTATTTGGGTCATGCACTTCCAGAGAAGACCATGCCCATTGTGCCAAGTCACTCTAGTACAATTGGCATCCAGTTCAAATTCCCACATTTCCCCTTTTTAGTCCAAAATAAAAAAGAAGGTTCTAATCCTAACATAGTAAAAATTATATACTATAAGAACAATTATCAAGTATTGCCTAGAAGAGACAAAAGTGAAACTACAAACAAGAACAATATCAAGTAAGAAACACATTCTAGATGTCCAGATCATAGGTAACTGACTAATTATAGAGATTGCTCCAATAGTTGTCCTTTCCTGAAGAATCTAAGTTTCATATCTAAAATATCCTTAGCGAAGATTTGAGAGGATTATAACTGCAACTATCCAATATGACATGTCTGCTCCTGGTAGCACTGATGTACTCCAGAGAAGATGATGGGTACTAAAAATACTCCATATGGAGTTTGTTTCCTTCTTAGCAAAATTTGCCTGTTAGGCAAAAAACTGTCCTTGCCTCAATTACTGACAGTAATTACACTGTCCAATCTGGACATATAGGACACAAAGAAAAGTGACTGCTAAACCTTGTCAAGACAGGGTAGGATAGTCCTTCAAATTTTTCTGCTTCTGAAAAATTGTTTGTCAGATATTCTAGGCTTATAAGCCAAAGTTGGATGCTCCAGTGTTGCAGAGGAAACTTGGGTGACTATCTAGGCAAACAGTTGTTTCTGACATTTTTTGGAAGTCACTTGCTTGTGCTTCCTGCTTACTCAGGTAATATTATTTCCTATCAGGTTTTTGGTGGAGTTGAAGGCTAGATAATTATAAGTGTAGTTTTTATTAATTATGATAAGGGATAAATTAGTTATAAAACTTTAAACTCATTAAGATAGGATAGAAAATTCAATATTTTCTCTAATTTTGTCAAATACGAATAGATATTGTAACTGTAATTCTTACTTGATAACTGCTTTGTTGCATGTAATTTTACTATGTTAAAGTTAAAACCTTCCTTTTTGATTAGACAGAAAGTGGGAAATGTGATGGGATGCTTCTGCATACTGTAAATATATATATTGTTCCCTTTGGATAATAATGAAAGCTGTTTTACCAATAGCCAGGCAGGATAGGGTTAGGCTGAACAATCAAACTGAGGATTCAGATGAGGCGGGGTGGAGCTGGGAGAGACATGAGCAGTCACCCAAGAAACAACATGCCAAAGACAGGGCAGAACAAGAAAAATCCCCAAGTACATAGTTAACCACAGCAAAAATTGGACCAAACCACCAAGACTCTCCTGACCACATTCGAAGGAAGAGATGGGCAGGCACCAATGCAAGAATTCCTCCAACAACTTGAAAAGCAACATAACACCAGAATCCAGCAAATATGCAACAGGAAGACTTGAACACCTAATTCAGAAGAAGTAGAAGAAATCGACTTTAAACGTAACATTATAAAAGTGCTAGAGACCATTAAAGAGGATGTGAAAAACTCCTTTAAAGAAATGGATGAGAAGACTAACAAAAAGTTAGAAGAAATGAATAAATCCCTCAAGGATACCCTAGAAAACCAAGAAAAAGCAATGAAACAGGTAATGGAAACAGTTCAAGACTTGAAAACTGAAATGGAGGCAATGAAGAAAACATAAACCGAGGGATGGCTGGATATGGAAAATAAGGGTAAATGAACAGGAACTACAGAGACAAGTATAACCAACAGAATATAAGAGATAGAAGAAAGAATCTCAGATGCTGAAGATATGATAGAGAAAATAAACTCATTGATCAAAGAAAACAACAAATCCAACAAATTCTTAACACAAAACATCCAGGAAATCTGGGACACCATGAAAAGACCAAACCTAAGAATAATAGGGGTAGAAGAAGGAGAAGAATTACAGCTCAAAGACCCAGAAAATATAGTCAACAAAATTATAGAAGAAAACTTTCCCAACCTAAAGAAGGATATTCCTATGAAAGTACAAGAAGCATACAGAACACCGAATAGACTGGATCAAAAAAAAAAATCCCCTCACCATATAATAATCAAAACAAAACATACAGAATAAAGAATATTAAGAGCTGCAAAGGAAAAAAGTCAAGTAACATATAAAGGTAAACCTTTCAGAATTACACCTGACTTCTCTATGGAAACCATGAAAGCCAGAAGGTCTTGGATAGATGTGCTGCAGACACTAAGACCATGGATACAAGCCCAGACTACTATACCCAGCAAAGCTTTCTTTCACCATCAATGGAGAAAACAAGATATTCCAGGATAAAGACAAATTTAAGCAATACATAGCCACAAACCCAGCCTTATAGAAAGTACTAGAAGGAAAATCACAACTAATGGAAGCAAACAACTCCCATAATAACACAGATGTCTAACAACCCTCCACCAGCACAACTCAAAGAAGGGAAACACACAAACTCTACCACCCAAAAAAATTAACCAGAGTTAACATTAGTGACTTAACAGCATACCTGAAAGAACTAGAAAAAAAAAAAGAAGCAGACTCACCCAGGAGGAGTAGAAGATTGGAAATAATCAAACTGAGGGCTGAAATCAACAAAATAGAGACAGAAAACAATCCAAAGAATCAATGAAACGAAGAGCTGGTTCCTTGAGAAAATCAACAAGATCAACAAACCCCTATCCAAACTAATCAAAAGGCAGAGAGAGAACACTCAAATTAACAAGATCAGAAATGAAAAGGGGGACATAACAACAGACAATGAGGAAATTCAGAGAATCGTTAGGTCTTATTACAAAACCCTGTATGCCACAAAATTGGAAAATGTACAAGAAATGGACAGTTTTTTAGATAAATACCATATACCGAAATTAAATCAAGACCAGATGAACAATTTAAATAGACCTATAAGTCGCGAGGAAATAGAAGCTGTCATCAAAAACCTCCCAACCAAAAAAAGTCCAGGACCAGATGGTTTTAATGCAGAATTCTACTAGAACTTCCAAGAAGAGCTAATACCTATACTCATTAATGTGTTTCACATAATAGAAACAGAAGAGTCATTGCCAAACACTTTTTATGAAGCTATAGTTACCCTGATACCAAAACCACATGAAGACACAACCAGGAGAGTGTATTACAGACCAATCTCACTCATGAACATTGACACAAAAATTCTCAATATAATACTGGCAAACCAAATCCAAGAACACATCAAAAAAATCATTCATTATGATCAAGTAGTCTTCATCCCAGAGATGCAGGGCTGGTTCAATATACAAAAATCTATCAATGTAATCCATCATATAAATAAACAAAGAAAAAACATATAATCATTTCATTAGATGCTGAAAAAGCATTTGACAAAATTCAACACCCCTTTATGATAAAGGTCTTGGAGAGATTAGGGATACAAGGACCATATCTAAATATAATAAAATCAATATATATCAAGCCGACAGCTAACATCAAATTAAATGGAGAGAAACTCAAAGCGATTTCACTAAAATCAGGAACAAGACAAGGCTGTCCACTCTCTCCATATCTCTTCAATATAGTGCTTGAAGTTCTAGCAATAGCTATAAGAAAACATAAGGAGATAAGGGGATTCAAATTGGAAAGGATAGAAGAGAAAGTGGGAAGTAGACTGCAATACCTGGGCATAGGAGACTACTTCCTATGTATAACTCCAATGGCACAGACAATAAGAGCAACAATAAATAAATGCAACCTCCTGAAACTGAGAAGCTTCTGTAAAGCAAAGGACACACTCATTAAGACAAAAAGGCATCGTACTGAATGGGAGAAGATCTTCACCAACCCCACATCAGACAAAGGTCTGATCTCCAAAATATATAAAGAACTCAAGAAACTAGACATTAAAATTCTAAATATCCCAATTAAAAAATAGGGTAATGATGTGAACAGAGAATTCTCAACAGAAGAAGTTCAAATGGCCAAAAGATATTTAAAGTCATGTTCAGCTTCCGTAGCCATCAGGGAAATGCAAATCAAAACAACTTTGTGATACCATCTTACACCTGTCAGAATGACTAAAATCAAAAACACCAATGATAGCCTGTGCTGGAGAGGATATGGAGTAAGGGGAACACTCATCCATTGCTGGTGGGAATGCAAACTGGTCCAACCACTTTGGAAATCAGTGTGGCAGTTTCTCAGGAAATTGGGAATCAACTTACCTCAGGCTCCAGCAATACCACTCTTGGGAATATACCCAAGAGAAGTCCAATCATACTACAAAAGCATTTGTGCAACTATGTTCATAGCAGCATTATTTGTAATAGCCAGAACCTGGAAACAACCTAGATGTTCCTCAATGGAAGAATGGATAAAGAAAGTGTGGAATATATACACATTAGAGTACTACTCAGCGGTAAAAAACAATGACATCTCGAATTTTGCATGCAAATGGATGGAAATAGAAAACGCTATCCTTAGTGAAATAACCCAGACCCAAAAAGTTGAATATGGTATGTACTCACTCATTAATGGACTCTAGCCATAAACAAAGGACATTAAGCCTATAGTTCACAAGCCTAGAGAAGCCAAATAGCAAGGTGAACCCAAAGAAAAACATATATAGATCCTCCGGGAAATTGGAACCAAACAAGATCACCGGGCAAAAGTTGGGAGCACGGGGGTGGCATTAGGGTTGAGGGTAGAGTTGGAGGAAGGGGAGAGGGGGAAGAAAGGAGAAGGGAAGGAATGGGGAGAACTTGGGTGAGTGAGAGTTTGGAGATGGAGGTAGGGAGGATATAGGAGCAGGGAAGAAGATATCTACATTAAGGGAGCCATTTTAGGGTTGGAAAGAGACTTGTCTCTAGAGGAGATCCCAGATGTCCACAGGGATGTCCTCAGCTAGGTCCTTGGGCAGCAGAGGAGGGTGTCTGAACTGGCTTTGTCCCATAGTCACACTGAGGAATATCTTGAATATCACCATAGAAATTTCATCTGATGGATGGAGATAGAGACAGAGACCCACATCCACATCAGAACAATGGACTGAGCTCCCAAGGTCCAGTTGAAGAGCAGAAGGAGGGAGAAGATAAGCAAGGAATTCAGGACCATGAGGGGTTGGTCCACCCACTGAGACAGTGTGCCTGATCTGACTGGGACTGAACAAGCATGTGATCAAATCGGACTCTCTGAATGTGGCTACCAATGGGGGTGGACTGAGAAGTCATCGATAATGGCACTGGGACCTGTCTCTTCTGCATGTATTGTGTTTTGGGTTCATAGTCTATTTGAGTGTACACCTTCCTAGGCCGGGATGGAGGGGGAAGGACCTTGGACTTCCCACAGGGCAGGGTATCTTGCCCTCTCTTAAGGATGGAGGGGGAGGGAGGTGGGTTAATGGGGGAGTGGGCGGGGAATGGGAGAAGGAGAGGAAGTGCAAATTTTTGAATGGAAAAATAAAAAAAAATAAAAATTAAATATAGGAGCCAGTTACTAATAAGCCTGAACTATAGGCCAGTTTGTAATTAATGTAAGTTTCCATGTGATTATTTGGGACCATGCAGCTGGTACACAAAGCTGTGCCTCCTTTTACAATTTTATTTATTCTTTTCCAAGTTCTATTCCATTTTTAGCAAAAAAAAAAAAAAGTCTACTAGTAACCCTTTTGCACTTTCCATGAAGGCTGTATCTCTTTCTCTACTTATCTGAACAAATTCTCTGAACTAAAACTAAAAGTAATATTTTTAAATAGCTATCCTCATATGTTATGGAATTAGAATTTCTTTCCACTCAGTTCCATTCTCTGTAATCCAGAAATAATATGCATGGCCTTAGGGTCTATGGCCAGTGAGGTCTGTGGCAGAGAGAGGAATGGGCAGAGAGGGAGAGGGTGGCCACAGCTGCAAATATTGGCTGAGTAGGGAACCTGGGATGAGCTGAGATATAAACAGAATACAAAATAAGAAACAGGGACCAGTATTCTATAAAACAATAGGACACCAACTAGACTGATAAGCAACTTGACACCCAAAATTTGATGTTTATTCAACTGTAGGCAACAGGAACAACTGAGTGTGAAAACAGAAAGGTTATAAAGTTATACTCATCTTGGACAGGCCACAGTGATCTTCAGGGGATTAGTGGCTCTGCTAAAATTAAGTACAAATATACAGGGTTCTGCTGCGTGCATATGAGTTTATGGCATAATACACCACATAAGTGTTTCTAATTCTGTTTTGTGGTTGTGCAGAGAAAAAAAGCAAGAGAAGGGGTATGTGTTTGCATGCATGCGTTTGACAGTGTGTATGTGCATATGTGTGCATGAGTATATGAGTTTGTGTGGTTATGTGTGCTGTGTTTGTGTGTGTGGTATGTCTTTGAGTATGTGTGTATGTGTGTATTCATGTGTATGTGTTTGTATTGTTGTATACATTTGTGTTTGTATGTATGTGTGCACATGTGTGTACTTACATACATAAAAAATGGATTGTATTTTTACAGATATGGGGGATTTTCAATGCTTTGCTTTCCTTAGACTGGAAACCAAGTGTACTCAACAATGTTGTCCTATTCCAAAGGCCAGAGAAGCAGAAGTGGTGTTAGTTCCTGCATTCTGATTGCTACAGAAGACTGATGTATGTTCTAGCTCAAAAGCTGTCAGAGAGGACAAGTTACCTCTAACCTTGCTTTGTTCTATTCAGATTTCTGATGTGTTGGGCCAGACTCACTAACATTGGAAGACAATCTTCTTTCCTGATGTACCAAATCAAGTGTTCATCTTATGCAGGAACGTCTTGCAAAGACCCTTAGAAATGCTTTAAACAAATATCTGCATACCCCATGGTTCAATTTACTTTACATGTTTAATTAAACACCCATCTCCTTTTTTTCTCTCCAATGATAGGATAAGGAAAGAAAAAGGAGAGATAGGAAGAAGAATAGGAAGGAAGAATAGGGAGGGGTTGAAGAAAGAGTCTGGGGGACTGTTTTCTTGCTTCCAATATGTAATTTGTGGAAATTTGTATTTTCCAAAGATGGCTGTCTTCATACTAACAACCCTGCTACCTTTTAAAAGATAGTCAACACTCCTCCTGCTAGATGGTGAGATCTGTATTTCTTTCTCCTAAATCTAGACAGGGACTCATGTTGGCTCCAGCTAATAGATAATGGAATAAATGACAACCACAAGGCCAGGTGACAAGGATTCAGTTCCTACTTTTCTACATGGTTGTAGAAAACCATGGACTTCAGCCAGACTGCTATGTGGTAGTTTATACTAAGCCCATGAAGGGAGAGGGTAGGTTAGGAACTTGCATCTTCCTTTTGGTAACCAGCACCAACAACCACACCATTAGATCTAAGGTTATTAAGCCAGAAACCCCAGAAATTGTGAGGTCGCCCTTGCTATTGCTATTTCACATTTAGATTCCGACCCATAGAATCTGAGAACATAATGGATGGTTGCCTTAACCTTCCATGTTTGGGGTAATAGTGGTTTGTTACAAAGCCCACCAACTGGATTGGTCCCTGTCTTTTCTACCCTGCTGTCCAGATGATAGTCTTTCTTAAATGATTATGTGACTCTTTGAAGCCTCAGGTCAAGGCCTCCATGGATCTGAACCTCCCTCAGGCTAAACACTTATTAGAGGAGGATCTGTGTCTGTTTCTCAGGTTTAGCATTTGTGCTTGGAGCCACACAAAACTGTCTTGTTGCAAGGAACCACTTCTTCGTACCGGTCGCCCAGAACCAAAATAATCACACAGAAACTGTATTAATTAAAACGTTGTTTGGCCCATTAGCCCTAGCTTCTTATTGGCTAACTCTTACATCTTACTTTTACCCATTTCTATTAATCTGTGTATCACCATGAAGTCATGGCCTACCAGTAAAGTTTCAGCACATCTATCTCCAGCAGTGAATCATGGCATCTCACTGACTCTGCCCTTCTTACTCCCAGCATTCAGTCTAGTCCTCCCTGCCTACTTAAGTTGTGCCCTATCAACAGGCTACTGCAGTTTCTTTATTCATTAATGGTAATCACAGCACACAGAGGGGACTGCCATATCACCTTCCCTTTTCTGTTTAAATAAAAAGAAAGGTTTTAATTTTAACACAGTAAAATTACATTTAACAAAACAGGAATCAAGCAAGAATTACAGTTACAATATTTATATCTACTTTTTCTTTTATTACAACTAAGGAAAACTATAACAACTATAAATTCTTCAACTCCATCAAAGAATCCAGAGGATATAATATTACCTAAGTAAACAGGAAGTACATTATAAGCAACTTCCAAAATTCTAGAAATGACAGAGACATCTCACTACCTGAACAATCACCCAAAGTTCTTCTGTACCATTGGGGCATCCATCTTCAGCCTTCAGGCCCATAATATTCAGTAGACTTTTCCATGAAGCAGGAAATTTCAAAGACAGTTCAGTCACTTTCTTCTGTATCCTGCAGAATTTCTTGCAGACTCTTTCATGAAGCAGGAACCATGAAGGATCATCTCACCTTTAGGCAAGTTCAGCAGTCATTTCTCTGCAAGTCCTGCATGTCCAGTTAAGCAGTCCAGGCAAGAGCAGTTTCTTGCACAAATGGCTATCAAACTCCATAAGGAGCCTCTTCGATGCCCATCTTCCTCTTGAAGTAGCTTGGTGCTACCAGGAGCAGACATGTCTCACTGTCATGAAAAGTCCTAAGTTCTTAAACATTTTAAATGCCATATTCTGAAGGTCTCTGAAGGATTTGAAGAATACCTATCTAACTGAAATATACCTTTATACATTGAGAAAACCTAACTACAATTTTGACTATTATAGATGACTATCTTTTAAGCTATATACCCCAGAGTGGTATAGCTTGATCTTGAGGTAGATTGTTTCCTAGTTTTCTGAGAAGTCACCATTTTGATTTCCAAAGTGGCTATACAAATTTGCATTCCCACCAGCAGAGAAGGGGTGTTCCCCTTGTTCCACATCCCCTCCAACATAAACTGTCATTTTTTTATCTTAGCCATCCTGACAGGTATAAGATAGAATCTCAGAGTAATTTTGATTTGCATTTCCCTGATGACTAAGGATGTTGAACATTACTTTGCTTCTTTGCCATTTGAGATTCTTCCATTGAGAATTTTCTTTTTATGTTATTTGTCTTTTTGATGTCTAGTTTCTTGACTTCTTTATATATTTTGGAGACAAGTCCTCTGTCAGATGTGGAGTGGGTGAAGATCTTTTCCCATTCTGTAGGTTGCCGTTTTGTCTCATTGATGATATTCTTTATCTTATAGAAGCTTTTCAGTTTCAGGAGGTCTTAGTGTCCATGTTATTGGTTTTCTATTCAGGAAGTTGTTTTCTGTGCAAATATATTCAAGGGCATTCTCCACTTTCTCTTTAATCAGTTTCCATGTAACTGGATTTATGTTGAGATTTTTGATCCACATGGACTTAAGTTTTATTCAGGGTGATAGATATAAATCTCTTTGCATTCTTCTATATGCCAACCTCTAGTTATGCCAGCACCATTTGTTGAAGATGCTTTCTTTTCTCCATTATATAATTTTGACTCTTTTTTTTGTTTTTTTTTTTAATTTTTATTTATTTATTTTTATTTATTTTTCCATACATTGTTTTGTTTTATTTTTTCCATTCAAGAACATAATTAAAGAAATAAAAATTTTTTTCCTTTCTTCCCCTTCTCCCGGTCCCCTCCCACTACCCCCCCACCCCTGCTCCCTCCCCCTTCTTCCTTGAAAGAGGGCATGGTGCCCTGCCCTGTTAGAAGTCCAAGGCCCACCCCCATCCCTCCTGGCCTAGGAAGGAGTGTATTCAAAAAGACTCGGTTCTCAAAAAGTTAATACATGCAGAAGAGATAGGTCCTGGTGTCATTGTTTGTGGG
>PVIU01025424.1:0-23738 GCA_004026605.1 Ondatra zibethicus
TGCCAAGACAGGGTAAGATAGTTTTGAAAAGTTTCTTGCTCTTGAAAATGGTATGTCAGTTACTTTAGGCCTTAGCCAAAGTTGGTCGCTTCAACATCGCAAATGAGACTTTGGGTGACTGCCCAGGTAGTCGGTTGTCTCTGTCATTTGTTGCACATTGTGGAAGTTTCCCGATTACACTTCCTGTCCACTCAAGTAATATTGTTTCCCTTCTCAGATCTCTGATGGAGTTGAAGATTAAGTAATGATAGTTACCTTCCTCACAGTCTAGCCAAGCTTAATTTCGATGTAATACTTAGACTCCTTAAAATAGAATGTTTACTAAAACTTCTGTTATACATTCCTTGCTTAATATTGTTTATTGTTTGTAATTTTGCATTTGGTGTCTGTTCCAATTGTATATAGCTATGTTGGGTTTGGATTAATCCTGTTTAGGCAAAAGGGGGAGATGATGGGGGAAGAGCCACTAGCCAATCACATCAAGTTGGGGTGTGGCTACTGGGACCCCAGGTAGAAAATCGAGAGAACTCAGGTACACTCTCTCTCCATGCGGTGTCCGCCAGAGGGATTGGATCGCGACTTTGGTAGAGTGAGCTCCCCCTTTTCCTTTCATTAAAAATACCTGTTTCTATTGAGCTAGCTTGGTTATTGATTTGTGCCGACTTGATAATTCGCCATCACAGAGTACAAGTACTTAATTCCTAGTTACTTGATAGAGACTCAAACCTGAAATCATGTACAAGAAGCTAGATGATGCCTTTTCTAGAATTTGTTAATACTCTATATTACCATTAGTATGACAAAAACTTTAATATGTATTAGTCTTATAAATTTTGAGATAATATTTATGCTTTATGAAAAAGTTTTAAAGAGTCAAAATAAAACCAGAGAATTATAAGATAGTGATAATAGAATAGTCCTTTAATTTTGACTTTCTTCTGTCCATTATCAGGTGGCTCTTCTGATATGTGACAGAGATTTTGAATTTTCTTTTTAGCAAGCTTGCTTGGGTTTAGAGAAGGAGATAGCCATGCTCCAACTCCAAAGCCAGCTTTGATTTTTTAATTGGTCTGGGACTACAAAAAGGCCATTTGCATTATGTACCTAAAGAGAACAGCAGAAACAAACATTTGGGAAGATTTATGAAATTTTATCCTGTTGGAGATGTGATATACCAATAGGCCAGTTTACTTTTTTTCTTGGGACTTTTTTATCTGGATGAACATTTTCTTCAAATGTTTTGTTTGTTCAGTGGTCTTCAGATTTCTTAGTTGGATGCCTTTATTCTCTTGAAAAGACAAAACAAAACCCTTCCCCAACCCTAATTTTGCAGAGGTTCCCTTTTGGCAAGTTATATCTGATCAAATGAGAAGCATTTGTTAGTCATACAAGTTAGTTTAGATTGAATGGTCATGCTGTTTGATGAACTAACACCTCTTCTAATTAAGAAGTCTCTCTTGTTCAAATTTAGTCTTTATAATGTTTGCTTTATGGTTTCTTCTGAAATTTTTGTTTTTTCTTCTAAAGCTGTTCTATCATGCAGAGCAGTATTTTTTTTTTTTTTTTACAATAGACAATAGATTCTTTAGTTGCTCTAGGAAGAAGTTTTTTCCATAGTGACAATGCCAGCCTTTGCCATACCTTTTGCATACTCCAGAAGAGAGGGACATTCTGTTTGGATTATTCTTAGAAAAAAAATTGTTTTTAGCAATGTTCTGCCTACAATCCCTTTTTAGGGATTTGCTTGTTTACTGCAATTAAAACACCTGACATTTTGATTTTTCTTCAAAACTTTGGAGTTTGAATCACCTCTCTGATAATCATCATTAGTTTGAATCACCTCTCTGATAATCATCATGATTATGAGATTCAATATTGACTGTATCTTGGGTCCATTCCCCTATGGGTGCCAATCTTCCCTTTAAAGGTCTCATTACCCTTTTGCATTGTGAATTAGCATTTTCTTTTTCTTTCTTTTTTTTTTTGGTTTTTTTGAGACAAGGTTTCTCTGAAGCTTTTTGGAGCCTTTCCTGGAACTAGCTCTTGTAGACCAGGCCTGCCTCTGCCTCCCAAGTGCTGGGATTAAAGGCATGTGCCACCATTGCCCAGCTGTGAATTAGCATTTTCAAAAGCCAAAGATTCAATAATTATTTGTCTAGTTTCTGAATTTGGTGTCATTCTATCTACAACTAGAATCCATCTTTGTAAAAAAAAAATCAGTGAAAGTTTCTTTTGGGCCCTGTATAACTTTAGTAAATGACTTAGTTCTCTTTCTGACTTCTTCAATTCTGTCTCAAGCATTCAAAGCAGCTGTATGACATAGAGCCAAGATGTGGTCATCATATACAGGTTGTCTTTGTACATGAGTACAATTGTCCTCTCCAAAAAGTTGGTCTTGGGATATTTCAATACTTCTAGCCCTATTTCATTGTTCAATGGTCCCAGCCTCATCTTTCTACTATGTCCTCCACTGTAATTGAGGACCAGGCTCCAATACTGCTATAGTCAAATCTCTTTAGTCTTGTAGGATAATTCTGTTGCTAGTTGACCATAAATTTTAATATCTGTCTCATGAAAGGTGAATGCATAGCATATGAGACTATCACTTCCTTAAATCTCCTCAAATCTAGCATTTCTATAGGAATCTAGTCAGCTCTTACACAGCCTTGGGGATACCTGTCATTTGGCAGTTCCTATAAGGTGACTGAATAAATTAAGGTTGGTTGTTTAAAACCTTGGGCTGTTCCTCTCTAACCTTATAATGTAATGCTAATATTTGTTCTCTTTTAAATTCTTCTGTATTGATCTGAATATCTCTATGATCTGTTTAATTAAGTTTTTCTAAGACTTGAATCTTGGCACTTATATCAGCCAACCTTTTTAGGGATAAACCAAGAATGATCAAACCAATAATGTTTATAATCAACATTATATAAATCCCATCCTGGTTAATTATCCCCTCATCTAATTGTTCCATTTTTAAACCATTCTTTGTGTAATCATACCAACTCCGTCCATCATAATAGTGTTTCCCATTTTTTTAATGTGGGAAAAAACTCTCTCTTTCTTTTTTAAACTAATTCTCTCCTTTAAGAACTCCCAATTGTCCCACCAAATCTGCTGCTGCTGCTGCTGCTGAAGATGACAATAAAGTGTGAGGCTGACTGTTGCTTCATAGAACAGTAGAAGCCCAATCAGATTTTCAAGGCAACTACCTAGTTTGGATGCAGCCTGAAAAGGAGGTCCAAGGAAAGCCCACAACTCACTGGGAGAGGGAGCCAAAGAGCCGGCTGTCTACACAGGGGAATGTGTGAAAGCTGGTGACTTTGGAGGCTTTGGGAGCCCAAGTGCCTGTGGAGTTTGCTGCAGAGAGGCTCCAATAGAAAATCCCAGACCAGCTCAGAGGGCTCGGGGGAAAGGAAAAGGAAAACATAGCTAGTGGGACAATGACTCTGGCTGTGTGCAACTCTGGTCTGTGCCGGTGACTGCAAAGCCACAGGCAAGCGGCTTTTTCATGAATTCATGCACCAAAATTTGGATGCCAGATGAAGCATGATCCTAATTGCCTTTGATATATAAGAGCATCCCTAGTAGGGAAAAAGAAAAGACTAAGCAGTGTTGTATTGGTGCTGAGCCAACTCCATTTTGTAAGTCTTTCATGTCTAAAATAGCATTTTAGGGTAGACAGATATATTTACATTCTTAAAGAATAATTAGGAGTTATTTGGACATGGTATCACTGTGACAGAATGCTGGAGATGACTTAAAGAAACAAATGATTTATTTGCTCAGCTTTTCAGAGGGTTCAGACGATCTGTGGTTGATTGGCAACATAGGAATGGGCAGACTATCACAGTGTTGGGGTTATGTGATGGAGGATGAAGGTGGGGGATGCAGAGGAAAAGGGGGGCAATGCAAAAAGGATAAAACTGCTAAGGACATGTTCTTGGTGACCTGCTTTCTGTACCTAGGCCCCACCTGGGCACCCAGTTCATATCCCAACTGTTAAACTGTGCCAGTTACTTTCTCATTGTTACAATATACGTGACAAAAGCAGCTTCAGGAAGGGACAACTTATTCTGGTTCACAGTTTGATATTATAGTCCATCATATCAGGGAAGACATGGCATGAGGAGCATGAGGCAGCTGGTCACATCACATCCACAGTCAAGAAAGCAGGGAAAGATGAATGCTGGTATTCCACTTACTTTCTCCTTTCTATTCAGCCTAGGGCCCCAGTCCATAGAATAGTGTTCTGTATTGTTAGAGTTGGTCTTTGTAGGATGAAAAGAGGTAAGAAAAAACATCCTGTCCCCGACTAGACCCAAGACCTAGGCCAAGGAAAAATACCCAGACACTGACTTGATCCCAGGACAAGGGCTTGAAATCTCACCAATCCCTGAGTTTGCTGCAGAGTCAGGCTACAGAATTCCACCAATCTCTGAGCTCCCTGAGCACAAAAATCCACCAATCCCAAACCACCCTGTAAAACTCCACCTCCAAAGAAACCCTATATAAACATTATGCCCTGTTCAGTTTGATGTTGTTTCTTACCCGAGGAAGCCACTCTCCTGAATTTTTCCTTCCCCCAAAATCTCTTGAGTGAGGTTTGTTGTATTGCATGACGTTGTTGCCTAATCAGAGCTGAGCTATAACAATTTTTTTCTGGAGCTCTAGAACTCTATAGGGAAACTCTCCCATAACAGAGCAGAGTTGCTACAGTGTGGGACCTGAGCAGTGCTGTAACTTCTCCAAATCAGAGCTGAAACTTTTCTGGGAAAAGACTCCCCTGCTGTAGCAGAGTTGTTACACTTTCATGGGGAAACCTTTTCCTGAAGTAGGTTGTAGGAGGAGGCCACTTGTTTGTTCTGGCCACCCAGAAACTGTATTTAATTAATTAAAACACTGCTTGGCCCATTAGCTCTAACTTCTTATTGGCTATCTCTTACATTCTAATTTAACCCATTCCTAGTAATCTGTGCATCACCACGAGATCATGGCCTACCAGCAAAGTTTCAGCATGTCTCTCTCTGGCTACTCCATGGCTTATCTCTGACTCTGCCCTTCTTCCTCCCAGCATACAGCCTACCTTTCCCTGCCTAGTTTTGTTCTTCCTTGCCATAGGCTCAAAGCAGTTCTTTATTCATTAACCAATAAAAGCAACACACAGATACAAGGACCTCCCACATCATTTCCTCTTTTCTGTTTAAATGAAAAGGAAGGCTTTAACTTTAACATAGTAAAATAACATATAACAAAACAGATATCAAGCAAGAATTACAGTGACAATATTTTTTATTTACTTTCTATCTATTCTTCAACTCCATCAAAGACTCCAGAAGTATATAATATTACCTAAGTTAACAGGAAGTACATTGTAAGCAATTTCCAAAACTCTAGAAACTGAGACATCTCTCTACCTGGACAGTCACCCAAAGTTCTTCTGTACCATTGGGGTATCCATCTTCAGCCTACAGGCCCATAGTATCCAGCAGACTTTTCCATGAAGCAGGAAATTTCAAAGACAGTTCCACCTATACTGGCAGTTTGTCAGTTACATTTTTCTGTGTCCTGCAGAATGTCTAGCAGACTCTTCTATGAAGCAGAAACCCCGAAGGATCATCTCACCTTTATGCAAGTTCAGCAGTCATTTCTCTGTGGGTCCTGCATGTCCAGTCAAGCAGTTCAGACAAGAGCAGTTCCTTGCCCAAATGGCTAACAAACTCCGTAAGAAGCCTCTTTGATGCCCATCTTCCTCTTGAAGTAGCTTGGTGCTGCCAGGAGCAGATGTGTTTCATTGTCATGAAAAGTCCTAAGTTATTAAAAACATTTTAAATGGCATATTCTGTAGTCTTTGAAAGGTTTGAAGAATACCTACCTATCTAAAATACATCTCTGTATATATAGAAAATCTAACTAACATGACTACAAGCTTGACTATTATAGATGACTCTCTATTTACCTATATTTCTTAATTATATATTACATTTTAAGTGAGCTGCACAATCACAATACCTTAATCAAGAGCAGAAATATACATATAATAAAATTGACCTAAAACTTGTATCAATAAACCAAGATCCATACCAATGGAAAGTATCTATCTCTATAGCATATCCCCCTTTAAATGTAAACAAACATTTATAGACAATATTTGGGAATATGGGCACAGTTCTGTCAAATTATGCATATATATATATATATCATATCCCCCTTTAAATGTAGAGAAACATTTACAAACAATATTTGGGAATATAGGCATAGTTCTGTCCAAACTTCTTCCTGCTGTTTATTGGGTGAAGTAATTCTTTAAAGGATGTTTAAGGCAACCTTTCAGGGGGTCTTGTTCCATCAAACCACACCAGTCTGGAAGCAATCCAAAGGTTCTTATCCTCTGTGGAAACAAGAGAAGAATCTCTTTTCCAAAGCAACATATCCTTAGACCCAAATTTGGAAGTCATGACATCTTCATAATATACATGCTGATTTAGCTTAGCAGCCCATACAATGAAATGTCTCTCTGTACTTAGCTCCTTCACTGTCAAAAAATTCATAGAAATCACAATAATATACATAATTCAGACTTTCTATATATATTTCATCTTTATGTGGCTTATTTTTACTCTATTATTTTTTAGTATTTATTTTATTATCTTTACTTCTTTAATATATGACTTTACCCCTTTTAAAAAACCATTTACTTCTTTTTCAACCCTCTATACTCTTTTTCTTCTCTTTTCCAAGCATACATAAATTTAACCAACACTGTGACCATTTAGAGGTCTTTTATGTCTGAATCTGTCCTACTATCTATCTGTAATTCTTTACTGTCCAGGAGCACTTCATAAAATGCTAAGTGCTTCTGAAAAACTTAAGCTGTATCATTGCTAGGAGAAATATGACATTGCCTGCATGCTCTGCCCAGTCCAGCATGGCAGAGCTGCTCACTGCCTCTGAGAGTCACCATGCACACCACCCCACTTTCAGGCACACAACCAGTCCATGTCACCATTAAGCAAGCTGCAACAGTCTGCTCACAAACCCCAGTCAAATGCTCTGTAGGTAGACCTCCTGCCTGAAAGAGTCAGAGTTTGCATTGGCAGAACAGCCCAGAAAACCAGCATTTGAAAATGCGTGGCTTTTTTTTCCTGTTACGGTTGAATCAGGAAAACCTCTTTCAAAGGAGCTTTGGCATGCTGCTAGTAAACAGCAAGAAGCTGTCTTAAACTCTGTATTTTTGTATCTAGAATTTAGGTCTCTCAGTTTTTTAAGTGGATTTTATTTTGCCCCATGTTGGGTGCCAATTTGCAGGAGGAGGCCACTTGTTCGTCCTGGCTGCTTGGAACCAAAAATAACCACACAGAAACTGTATTAATTAGAACACTGCTTGGCCCATTAGCTCTAACTTCTTATTGGCTAACTTTTACATCTTAATTTTTTTTTCAGGTTTTAAAACTTTTTATTTGCATATTAAAAATTGTGCATTCCAATAATTAAAATCATTTGAACAAAAAATGGCATTCTTATTAAACTGCATTTTACATCCTGTAGGACACCTTGGACCATCTTGAATTTTACTCTATATTTCACTGCCTCCCACCCAACTTTTTCCTTTACCAACATGCAGTTCTTTTCCCTCCCTGCCAGCCAGACCAACAGATGGGTGGGAGAGGCAAGGGAGGCCTTCCTGGTCAGTAGTTCTGATTCTGATGTGAAAGGGGCAGCACAGTCATTTAAACTTGATACAACCTCCTTGCATCTTACAAAGTTAAACAGCTAAAAGAAGTAAAATAAGAAGGCAATGCTTGTGGAATGTACAGTGCAGATTGGCGGTGCTTGTCTCATTACGATTCACCAGCTTGCTTCTCCTGTTCAATCGTTTCTTTTGAAGGCAGAGGATTTTTCTCTTGTGTTTCTGTCTTCTTCAGTTTTGACTTACTGAATTTCTCCATCTCAGCCATATCAGGTTTGTCAGACATGGTTGCTGGAAGGAGCTGAGCAAGGAGTGAGAACAAAGAGAGTCTGATCTACTCAGAGGCTGCCACCTATTCTTACATCTTAATTTAACCAATTTCTAGTAATCTGTGCATCATCATGAGGTCATGGGCTACCAGCAAAGTTTCAGCACTTCTGTCTCCGGCTACTCCATGGCCTTTCCCTGACTCTGCCCTTCTTCCTCCCAGCATACAACCTACCTTTCCCCACCTAGTTCTGTTCTTCCCTGCCATAGGCTCAAAGCAGTTTTTTATTCATTAACCAATAAAAGCAACACACAGACAGAAGGACCTCCCACACCAGTAGGGGTGTAAACTGCTATGTTTATGGTGACTTTGTGGTATTCCTTGGCTCCTGACTGCCAATATACCTTTCCATCCAAGCTACAGTGCTTATACTCTCCCTACCTCAATTAACCCTACCCAGAAACTCCTTCAGTCACACCCAGGGGTTTGTCTCCAAGGCAATTCTAGTATGACATCACACAAACCTCAACTCTTTGGAGTATGTTTATATGCTAAGTTCAGTGCTAAGTAAACAGAATCCAGCAGTGAGTAAGTCATTTATGGTCCTCATTTCTATGGTTTCACAGTCAGAGTACAAATGGCTAGCCTAAGGCCACAAATTTCATGTTGAAGAAGGGGATCCAACTCAGATGCATCATTCTTATGTTTAAAACATTTTAAAAATTGAGGGTCACAAATGGAAAATATAATTACACTTGGTAAATAACACCATCAGGCACTGAACTTGGGTGTTAGGGCCAGACTGGGTCCAATAATGCATGAAATGCCTGACTTCCACAAGAATGGTTGGATCCCCAGCCAAGCTTTTCATTCTGTCAAAAGAACAAACTCCAAAAACCCTGACAGGTTTCAGCAGCTCACTAGAAAGCGGCATGGTTTTTCTGGATGGTGCAGCGTTGCCTACCCAGTGGGCCCTGTCCATGCTGTGCAAATACTCCATGCACCAGGTAGATCCTACAGTGAGCAACAGTGCCACATGGCCACTCTGAGGTCCAGACTTGTTCAACTCAGCACCCACACCTCATTCCTAACTGAGCTGCATTTAAACCTCTGTGTTTCTCTCTAGACTGTAGGATCTCAGCAGAGAAAAATATGTTCTAAATCCCTCCCTCCACACCCTCACCCTGGAGTTTAGCAGCCAGCACAGAGCTCAGCAATGTTTTTTTTCTTGCCTTGATCTGAGGAATGATGTGTATACTACTATCCCAGTCACTCAGACATACAAGGGCAGGGAGTCATTGGGATTTAATGGCACATTGAGATGTGCTGCATGGCTTGTACTGTACCATATAGTGCAAGTACAAAAGTGGCCACACTGTGCTTTCTGTTCTATTCTGCAGTGTCATGCAAAATAAATTATACTGCAACCCACCAAGGCAGGAACAATGGATCAAAATATTAAGAAATAGAGGCCAATTTCAGCTTGGGAGAAAGAGAAAGAAATGGGGAGATATTTCCTGATGTGATGGTGTCTCTATGTTTAAACTGGACTTCAGCAACAACAACAACTTCTTCTCTTCTTCTTCTTCTTCTTCTTCTTCTTCTTCTTCTTCTTCTTCTTCTTCTTCTTCTTCTTCTTCTTCTCCTTCTTCTTCTCATCCTTTTTTTTTCAAGACAGCATTTCTCTGTAACTTCGAAGCCTGTACTGGAACTAGCTTTTATAGACTAGGCTGGCCTCGAACTCACAGAGATCCACCTGCTTCTGCCTCCTGAGTGCTGGGATTAAAGGTGTGCACCACCACAACCTGGCTTCCTCCTCAGGATCCTCCTCCTTCTCCCCCTCTCCTTCTTCTTCCTCGTCTTCTCTTTCTCCTCTTCTTCTCTTCCTCCTCATCCTCCTTTTTTTAAAAAAAGTCTCTTGTTCAAGGGCAAATGAGGAAGATTCACATTGTCTCTCTCAATTGGAATTCCTCTCCCCACCTCAGCTAAGGAAGGAGATGTACCGAGAGATTTATGCCTTCCTCTTCTGCAGAGTGGACCAGTGGTTCAGGAGCTCCTCAATTCCTTCTGGAATCTCTACAGCTCCCTGATCAGGGTTAACTCTGAAGGTGGTGTTCAAGATATTTAAGAGGTTAGAGAAAAGATATGATAAAAATGATTTATCACTAATTCTGAAAACAAATTTAGTACACAGTATTATTGTTCAGTAAATAAGATGGTGGTACTGGGGTAATCTAGCACATTTTTCTTTAGATTATTAGGTTCCCATGAATTTTTACAGATATGAAACTAATCTTCAATTACAGTATGATAAAAACACTTGACTTAGCAACAGAGCCATATTTATTGTTATTGTGTCAAGGTACTATATTGTGAGTTTGTCTTAAATCCTTAAATCATTCATTTCCTTGAGATTCCAATGAACATGTGTTTGATCATATGTTCCCCGGTCCAGTATCAACTACCACGCCTTCCCCTTCATGATGAACCCCAAATTGGCCTCTCCAGTCTGAAATTGCTTTAGTTAGTCATTTTATCATAGCAATAAGAAAGGAAGCCAATTAACTATGTGGGTGTAAACAAATTTTATGTAAGTATACATGACATGTTCAGGTAAAAACACACATTGTAGATCTTTAACTGAAGAGAGAAATGGCATCTTCAGTAACAAAGTGATACAAAACAAATTTCCTTTGGCTCATCTGAAAGAATCAAGCCAATGTTCAGGCTAAAGAGGCTAATTTGGGGCTCATCATGGTGGGGAAAGCATGGAGGTATATACTGGACCAGGGACCATATGTTCAAACATATGAACCTTCAGGGGACACCAGATTCAGACCATAAAAGGCAGCAACGTTTTTAACTTCTCACTTTTTCCTCTTCCTAATTCTTTTCCTTTCACTATTCTGTCTATTCCCTTCTGTTTTATGTTAGTAATACCACAGAATGTTAGTCCCTAGGGCGTACTCAACAAGTATTAGGGATTGGAGATGTGTTGAGTTAGAATACAAGGGGCAGTAGGTTTACACCACAGCAGAAGGACACAGGCAGATGCAGAAAGGCTCAATCCTTGATGAGATCAACACTGTGGACGGTTCCCAAGACCCTGGCTAGTCAGAACTAGATCAGGTCAAAGCAAGCTTTCAGCACAGATAGTAGGGAAAAGAATTCCACCCACTGCTTACTCTGACAGGAAGTGTGTGCCTTGTTATGACAACACTGTAAATTTGTCCACAAAATAACCTTTACTACTCTTCTATATGGTCTTAACACATCAGATTGTAGCTGATCAGAGGTTCCATTGCTTGGTGTCACACAATAAAAAATATTGTGGTTGTCAAGGGTGGATCAAGGATATTAGCTTCTTCCAGGCAAAACTTAAACCATTACATCCTCCAGGAAGAAGTTCTGGAAACAGCTTCCATTAGAATTGACACTCTCTCCTCTGCCCCCACTCCCTCCCATGGTACCTCATACACATTTTACCACAGCTTCTACAATTTGCTGTGTGTTCTCCACACATTCTCCTGTGGTACTGTAGACCTCCTTCAGAGTGGACCACCTGACACATTAGATACCTATAAATTCTGTTGAATAGATTCTGGGGAGCTACATGAATCAGTACTGGGGACAAGCTTCCATGATCAAACCCTGGCCAGGAAGACCAGCAAAAAAGCTCCATAATTCCTGACTATAAGCTCTTTTTCTGTGTTCTTGAAGAATATAGCTAAAGTGATAACTTATCAAATAGGGAAAATGATTACTAACTGCCAATCTTTTCCACATTGCTTACTGGCTATTAGGACAACATTGAAATGGCACCATGGAAGCTACTGGAGAGTGTAGTGAATTCGGGCTGTCAAATGTTCAGTGTTTCCAAGATGAAAGATGAAAATCCTCCAGAATAATAAAGGAGAGGGTGTAAAGCCGTGTATGATGTCTCATGTGTATTATCCCAGCACTTTGGAGACAGAAGCAGGAAGATTTACATGAGTTCCAGGCCAGACTGGGCCACAAAGTGAATCCTGGGCTATCCTAAAGTAGGGAGTAAGACCCCTGTCTCAAAAAGCAAAAACCAAACAAATAAAAAACTAAACAAATAATAAAAAATATAAAGGGCAGATGAAACTTTGAACATCTTTGTGAGGCATAAGGTGTACTCTGGAGAGTCTGGCTAGTTCTGGGAGCTGGGTAGTGCTCTTGAAGGCAAGTCAAACCCTTGCACTAGAAGGAAACCATCTCTTGATTGACAGGAGAGTAGTCCTTGTTTACATTAACCCTAGACCCCCGTAGGAGGCTGAGTTTAGGTATGACATCAACACAACGTCAACTCCAACCCAAAGAAGCAGCAATTCTTTTAGAAATTATTATTTATTTTTATTTGTATGAGTGTTTTACCTGCATGTATGCATGTGTACTGCATGTGTGCTTGGTTACCCTGGAGGTCAGAAGAAACTGGAGTTATGGGTGGCTGTGAGCTACCATGTGGGTGCTGGAAAGGAACCAGGTCTTTTATAAGGACAATAAATATTCTTAACTGCTAATATATCTTTCTACCCCTGGAAGCACCAATATTTAAGCCAGAAAAGGCAATCTAAAAGCCAACTGTGATTTAGTAGCCTGGCTGAGATCCTCTTTGTCACTGACCCTGTAACTCCCCAGCAGGATTTGTATCAGTTAACTTTCTGTTACTAGGATAAAACACTACAACCAATAACAAATCTGTATAAGAAAACATTTATTTTGACTTGCAGTTCCAGAGGGGGAGTTTAAAATGGTGGGCAAGGCATAATAACAGGCAGCCAGGGAATGAGAGTGAGAGATCACATCTTCAGCCATAAACAGTGATAAGAGAGAGCAAACTGAGAGTCAGGTGAGACTATAAACTCTTAAAGCCCACTCCCAGTGACAAGTTTCCTCTAGCAAAGCCATACCTACTAAAGATTCCATAACATCCCCAAACAGGCCCATGATATTTCTCATTTAAATCATCCCAGCTCTGATTACAGAAATCCTTTTCTGAGAAGTTTATGCCTTGAAATGTTAGCTGTGTCCTAAGGATTTGGGTTTAGTATTACATGCTCATTGGAGATTGGGAGAATAAAACCAGGTGTAGATTAGGAAAAGAAAAATAATAATCAATTAAACAACTGAGCAGGATTAGACCTGTTTTGTAAGGGCATTTAAGATTCACAATAATCACAAGTCATCAGCTCTACTTCCTAAAACCATAAGGATATTTTGATGGTTTGAAAGAAAATGGCCCCCAAAGGGAGTGGCACTATTAGGAGGTGTGGCCTTGTTGGAGGAAATGTGTCACTGTGGAGGTGGACTTTGAGGTCTTATATGCTCAAGCCACACCCAGCAAGACAGTTCTTTCTGTTCCCTGTGCAAGATGTAGAACTGTCAGCTCCCTCTCCAGCACCATGTCTGCCTGCGTGCCCCCATGTCCCAACATGATGATAATGGATTAAACTTGTAAGTCACCCAACTAAATGTTTTCCTTTATAAGAGTTACCATGGTCATGGTGTCTCTTCACGGCAAGAGAAACCCTAACTAAGACAAATATCAAACATTTGAATGGGAGACTGCACAGAACAAATGCTTCTTAAAATGCACACACTGTCAACCCACTCCAGTTTTATCTCATGGGAGTGTTAATGTTTTCCTATTGATTTTAAAAACTTGTTATGCATATCATAAATGGTTATTGTTATGGCCTAGACATGAAGTGTCCCAAAGATTCAGTTATTGAATCCATGGTTCCTGACCTGTAATGCTAGTTTAGAAGGTTCTGGAAACTTTAGGAGGTGGGGACAACCTGGAGGAGTTAGAACCCTGGAATTCTGGGGTAATACTTAAAGTATCTCCATTGACCTAGCCTTTCCTGTTTCTTGCTGCTTTCAAGCTACCATGAGTTGTAGAACCTCTATCATCATACATATGTGCTGCTGGGATGTTCTCCCAAGAACATGGGGCCAAAGGGCCATGGAACAAAATCTTGAAACCATGAACCAAAATAAATCTCTCTTCCCATTAAGTTGCTTTTCCAGATATTTCTTTACAGGTATGAAAATAGAACTAATATAGTTATATTGATTTTCACTCTTTTTTTTCCTTGAAAGGGTCTCATTCTGCAGCCCTGTCTGGCTTTGAAGTCACTGTGTAGACCAGGCTGACCTTGAACTCCAGTCAATTCTCCTGCCTCTGCCGTCCAAGTGCTGGGATCGTACTTTTACATTTTAAAACTGTTTTTGACATCCTAAATACTTTAATTTTGACATGTATTATCCACAGGAAGTGCTATTTATATTAGTTGCTTTCTGTCATGCATGAAAACATCCTCTACCCCAAGTTCATATAAAAATTCACTTATATTGTTTATAGTGTTTTATTACTTCTTCATCAAGTCAAGTATTCCATTTTTAATAGTTTTTATAATTTTCTTCATAGAGGCCCATTTCCTTTTATTTCATTATTAGCTTTTTAAAAATCTACAGTCACTGTTATAAAAGGATTCTCCCCTCCACATTTTACTCTTTGAGTCTGTTGTTAAAATGTAGAGAACTGTTGCTTGGGAATTAGCAAGTTCCTGGCTGTAGTGCCTCCAAGAAGAGGTCAAGAGAAGGAGGGAGTGGGGATGTCATGAAATGCAGGGTCACTGGAAGAGAGCACCTGTCATTAGCATCACTTGTAATGCTGGAAGGTCCCAAGTTGCAGCATGTTTTGATTACCAAATTTATGGACCTTTCTGCCACTCGAACTCTGCCTTTCTGAGAGTCAAACACAGGAAATAGATAGAGGATGGGACAAGTAGTTTAAACCATGCTGAGGATGAAGATCAAGTTTCTAAAATGAGAAGTTCTTTACATGTAAAAAGAAAGCATGATTGACATATTTGAATAAAATGAATCAGTCAAGTCTACTTCCTGGTGACCTCCTTGTGAAAGGAGTATGAGAAGTCTAGAGTCATGGATATGTCACCTGCTCAGGCCAGTGCCTGCCATCTCATTCTTTCTGCTGATGAGGGTGAAAGAAGGAGACAGAAAGTACTGAGCTGGAGGAGGGACTCCAAAGCAGTTCTGAAGATCTTTATGGCCAGGAGCACCTAGAGAGTTCTGCTTCCTGGTCCTTGATGGTCTCTTCCCTTTGCCTGTAAACTACACAGGAGGACATGAGTAGAACTGAGAGAAGACACCTGACCACTCCAGACTGGGCCACTGGCCTACCCAGCTCACCTCTTTTCCATATCTCACCCTAGTTTCTTTCGTAAGACCCTCAAGAGGCCCCAAATAGCAACTTCATGTTATCTCATTCCCACAGACCTGCCCCTACTACATAGGGGCAGATTCCCCCTTAGCTTCCCACCTATGGAAGTCAAGATGAAGGATGCTTAAAAGAAATCCCACACTAGCTCAGAATTGAGAAAAATAGACAATTATTTATTTAGGGGTAGACTCACAAATCAGAATTATTTGCTGGAAAAGAGATGGGACGCATGATCTACATCAGCATGTATAGTATAGGAGGCCATGCCTCAGTGGGCAGGTAACCACTGGCTGTAAGATTACCTACAGCACCTCCCCCTTTTGTTTAAAGAAGAGAATTCTAAGCCTAATACAAACTTATATACAATAAGAACAAATATATCCAATAATTATCCTATCCTAACTAGTTTAAGTCTTGTATAATAAATAACTTGGCCAAGTTATGAGAGGAAAGTAACTACAACTATCTAGTCTTCAACCCCATCAAAGATCCAAGAAGGTAAATAATATTGCTTGAGTAAGCAGGAAGTGCAATCAAGCAACTTCTAAAATGTGTAACAAATGACAGAGACAACTGGCTACCTAGGCAATCACCCAAAGTCTCATTTGCAACGTTGAAGCAACCAAATTTGGCTAAGGCCTAGAATAGAACTGACAGACCATTTTCAGAGGCAGGAAATGTTTCAAAACCACCTTACCCTATCTTGGCAAGATTTGACAATCCTGCTTATCCATTTCTGGGTACCAGTGGTTGAGACATGGGCATTTCTTTGCCCAAAGGCCAGTTTTGCCAGGAAGAAAACAAGCTCCAAGTGGAGTGTCTTCCGTGCTCAACATTATCTCAGGAATAGATTGGTGCTGCCAGGAGCAATCATGTTTCACTTCAACAGAACGCTAAGTTATTTAAATGCTATATTCTACAGCTCTTTGAAGTGGTTGAAGATTACCTATCTATGCGGAATATAATGTCTATGTATCTAAAAAACCTGATTAGTCTAACTATAAGTATGACAAACATAGATGACTTGATCTACAATTCTTAATACCTATATAACTTAAAGACTAAGAATTCATATTAGACTATTTATACAATAAACAGTTGTGCAACAAATGAGGACAATGACCTCAAATGTAAACAATGTATAAATATCTTGGTCAATATATAAAAATGTTTTAAGCAGAGGTAAAAGCACACATGCATACAATATTAAATGTAATTTAACTTTGTATCAATATACAAGAATCTATACAAATCTAATTGCCTATAAATAATAACTCACAAGTATTCACTCTATTACTCAATATTATTATTAGTGTGAGTAAGCTCACACTAATCTATTATCCCATTCAATTTCCTTTTTTTTCAAAGAGATCCCTGAGCTTACATAATTTCCCCCAACCCCCAACCCTATACCAATCATAATCAACTCGTAAATGATGTCCCTAACCCTAGTACAAACTTTGTTGGGAGAGAGGACGTCATCTTTTAGAATTACTTCCAGCTGTCACGGGGGCAATATTATTTCTATGGGATCCTGTGAAAGTAAAACGAAGGTTAAGTTCCAAGATTACTGTCTGGTATAATTGCAAATAGACTCTGAGTATTTGGGAGGGTTTTTATGAGCTTCCTATTTTGGAGGTCTGGCCAGAATATTATAAGAAAGTGCACCATTTCAGCTAACCAAGTTGGAAACATCTTGAGCAGCTGATACCCAAAACAGGTCTTGTAGAAGTGCTATCAGCATCATGACATCATGGTTTGAACCAGGTGGGGTTGTTGTTGTGGGGCCCCATCTTCTTCCTGGAAATTTTTTATTGATTTTTATTGAACTCTACATTTTTCTCTGCTACCCTCCCTGCCTCTACTCTCCTCCCTTCAACCCTCCTTCAAGGTTCCCATGCTCCCAATTTATTCAGGAGATCTTGTCTTTTCTACTTCCCATGTAATAGATCTATATAAGTCTCTCTTAGTGTCCTCATTGTTGTGTAAGATCTTTGGGATAGTGGTTTGTAGGCTGGTTTTCTTTGTTTTATGTTTTAAAACCACCTATGAATGACTACATGTGATAATTGTCTTTGTGTGTCTGGGTTACCTCACTCAAAATAATGTTTTCTAGCTCCATCCATTTTCCTGTAATTCAAGATGTCATTATTTTTTCTGCTGTGTAATACTCCATTGTGTAAATGTACCACATTTTCCTTATTCATTCTTCGGTCGAGGGGCATTTAGATTGTTTCCAGGTTCTGGCTATGACAAACAAAGCTGCTATGAACATAGTTGAGGACATGTCCTTGTGGCATGATTGAACATCCTTTGGATATATACCCAAAAGTGGTATTACTGGGTCTTGAGGAAGATTGTTTCCTAATTTTCTGAGAAATCGCCATACTGACATCAAAAGGGGTGGTACCAGCTTGCATTCCCACCAGCAATGCAGGAGTATTTCCCCTTTTCCCCACAACCTCTCCAGCATAAGTTGTTATCAGTGTTTTTGATCTTGGCCATTCTTACAGGTATAAGATGGAATCTCAGTTGTTTTGATTTGCATTTCTCTGATGACTAAGGATGTTGAGCATGTCCTTAAGTGTCTTTCAGCCATTTTAGATTCCTCTGTTGAGAGTTCTCTGTTTAGGTCTGTACTCCATTTTTTAAATTGGATTATGTGTTCTTTTTATGACCAATTTCTTGAGTTCTTTGTATATTTTGGAGATCAGACCTCTGTCTGATATGGGGTTAGTGATGATCTTCTCCCATTCTGTAGGCTGCTGTTTTGTCTTGTTGACCATATCCTTTGCTTTACAGAAGCTTTTCAGTTTCAGGAGGTCCCATTTATTAATTGATTCTTCAGTATCTGTGCTGCTGGGATTATATTTAGGAAGTGGTTCCTTATGCCAATGTGTTCAATTGTATTTCCCACTTTTTCTTCTATAAGGTTCAGTGTGGCTGGCTTTGTGTTGATCCATTTGGACTTGAGTTTTGTCCATGGTGATAGATATGGATATATTTTCATTCTTCTACATGTTGATATCCAATTATGCCAGCACCACTTGTTAAATATGCTTTCTTTTTTTCATTTGATATTTTATGCTTCTTTGTCAAAAATCAGGTGTTCGAAAATGTATGGATTGATATCTGGGTCTTCTATTTAATTCCATTGGTCCTTCTGTCTGTTCTTATGCCAATACCAGGCTGTTTTCAGTACTGTAGCTCTGTAGTAGAGTTTGAAGTCAGGGATTGTGATGCCTTCAGAAGTTCTTTTATTGTACAGGATTGTTTTGGCTATCCTGGGTTTTTGCTTTTCCATATGAAGTTGAGTACCGTTCTTTCAAGGTTTCTGAAGAATATTGCTGGGATTTTGATGGGCATTGCATTAAATCTGTAGATTGCTTTTAGTAAGATTGCCATTTTTTACTGTGTTAATTCTGCCTACTCAAGAGCATGGGAGATCGTTCCACTTTCTGGTGTCCTCTTCAGTTTCTTCCTTCAAAGATTTAAAGTTCTCATCATACCAGTCTTCCACTTGTTTGGTTAGAGTTACTCCAAGACATTTTATGGTATTTGTGGCTATTGTGAAGGGTGTTGATTCTTTAATTTCTTCCCCAGCCCTTTTATCATCTGTGTACAGGAGGGCTACTGATTTTTTTGAGTTAATCTTGTATCCTGCTACATTACTAAAAGTGTTTATGAGTTGTAGAAGTTCCTTGGTAGAATTTTTGGGGTCAATATGTAAACTATCATATCATCAGCAAACAGTGAGATTTTGACTTCTTCTTTTCCAATTTGTATCCCCTTGATCTCTTTTTGGTGTCTTATTGCTGTAGCTAGGACCTCAAGAACTATATTGAATAGATATAGTGAGAGTGGACAACCTGGTCTTGTTCCTGATTTCAGTGGAATCATGGGGAGTTTCTCTCCATTTAGTTTGATGTTGGCTGTTGGCTTGCTATATATTGCCTTTATTATGTTTAGGTATGTTCCTTCTATCCCTGCTCTCTCCAAGACCTTTATCATGAAAGGATGTTGTATTGTTTCAAAAGCTTTTTTGGCATGACATGTGGTTTTTATCTTTTAGCTTGTTTATATGGTGGATTACGTTGACAGGTTTTTGTATGTTGAACCATCTCTGCATGTCTGGGATGAAGCCGACTTGATCATGGTGGATGATTGTTCTGGTCTGTTCTTTGATTCGATTTGCCAGTATTTTATTTAGTATTTTTGCATCAATGTTCATGAGTGAGATTGGTCTGTAATTCTCTTTCTTAGTAATGTCTTTTTGTGGTTTGGGTATCAGGGTAATTGTAGATTCATAAAAAGATTTTGGTAATGTTCCTTCTGTTTCTATTGTGTGGAGTATTGGTATTCTATTGTGTGTTTCTATTTTTGAAGTATTGGTGTTAGTTCCTCTTTTAAAGTCTTGTAGAATTCTGAGCTGAAACCATCTGGGCTTTTTTTGGTTGGGAGACTTTTGATGACTGTTTCTATTTCTTCAGCAGTTATAGGTCTATTTAATTTGCTTATCTGGTCTTGATTTAACTTTGGTAAGTGATATTTATCCAGAAAGTTGTCCATTTCCTTTAAGTTTTCCAATTTTGTGGAGTACAGGTTTTCAAAATATGACCTGATGACTCTTTGTATTTCCTCTGTGTCTGTTGTTATGTCCCCCTTTTCATTTCTAATTTTGTTAATTTAGATATTCTCTCTCTGCCTTTTGATTAATTTGGATAAAGGTTTGTCTATTTTGTTGATTTTCTCGAAGGACGAACTCTTTGTCTCATTGATTCTTTGTATTGTTTTCTTTGTTTTTATTTTGTTGATTTCAGCTCTCAATTTGATTATTTCCTGCCATCTAGTTCTCTTGGATGAGTTTGCTTCTTATTGTTCCAGAGTTTTCAGGTGTTCTGTTAACTCACTAGTGTGGGATTTTCCCAGCTTCTTCATGTAGGCATTCCGTGCTATGAACTTTCCGCTTAACACAGCCTTCATTGTGTCCCTTAAATTTGGGTAGTGTGTGTGAACATTTTTCATGACTTTTAGGAAGTCTTTAATTTCTCCCTTTATTTCTTCCTTGACCCATTGATGATTCAGGTGAGCATTGTTTAATTTCCGTGTGTTTGTGGGTTTTCTGGAATTCATGTTGCTGTTGACTTCTAGTTTTAAACCATGGTGATCTGAGAAGGTACATTGGGTTATTCCAATATTTTGTATTTTGTGAGGTTTGTTTTGTTACCAAGTATGTGGTCAATTTTTGAGAAGGTTTCATGAGGTGCTGAGAAGAAGGTATTTTCCTTTCTGTTTGGATGTAATATTCTATAGATGTCTGTTAAGTCCATTTGAGTCATAACATCTCTTATTTCTCTGTTCATTTTTTTTTGTCTGACTGACCTGTCCAGTGGTGAGAAGGGAGCGTTGAAGTCTCTCACTATTAGTGTGTGTGGTTTAATGTATGATTTAAGCTATAGAAGTGTTTCTTTTACATATGAGGGTGCCCTTGTATTTGGGGCATAGATGTTCGGTATTGAAATTTCTTCTTGATGGATTTTTCCTGTGACTAATAGGAAATTACCTTCTTTGTCTCTTTTGACTAATTTTAGCGTGAAGTCTATTTTGTTAGATATTAGGATAGCTACACCTGCTTTTTTCTTAGGTCCATTTGATTGGTATATTTTTCCCAACCCTTTACTTTGAGACGATGTCTGTCTTTGAGGTTGAGATGTGTTTCTTGTATGCAGAACAAGGATGGATTCTACTTTCATATCCAATCTGTTAGCCTGTGCCTTTTTATAGATGAGTTGAGTCCACTTACATGAAGGAATATTAATGACCAGTGATTGCTATCTCCTGTGAATTTAGTTTTCATTGATGGTGATGTTATTTTGTGCACTTTTCCCTTCTTTGGGATTTGTTGCTATGAGACCATCAATTGTCTGAGTTTTTGTTGGTATGGCCAACTTCCTTGGGTTGGAGTTTTCCTTCTAGTATTTTGTGTAAGGCTGGGTTTGTGGCTAGGCATTGGTTAAATCTGGTTCTGTCATGGAATATCTTGTTTTGTCCTGCTATAGTGATTGAAAGTTTTGCTGGGTATAGTAGTCTGGGCTGGCATCTGTGGTCTCTTAACGTCTGCATAATGCTTGACCATGACCTTCTGGCTTTCATTGTCTCCAATGAGAAGTCAGGTGTTTTTCTGATAGGTCTACCTTTATATGTTACTTGGCCTTTTTCTTTTTCAGCTCTTAATATTTTTTCTTTACTCTGTATGCTTAGTGTTTTGATTATTATGTGGTGAGAGGAGTTTTTTTAAATCCAGTCAATTTGGTGTTCGGTACGCTTCTTGTATCTTCATAGGCATATCTTTCTTTAAGTTGGGAAAGTTTTCTTCTATGATCTTATTAAATATACTTTCTGTGCTTTTGAGTTGCACCTCTTCTCCTTCTTCTATACCTAGTATTCTTAGATTTGGCCTTTTCATGATGTCTCATATTTCCTGGATATTTTGGGTTAAGCTTTTGTTAGCTTTAATGTTTTCTTTAACTGATGAGTCTATTTCTTCTATGGTATCTTCAGAGCTTGAGATTCTCTCTTCCATCTCTTGTATTCTGCTGTTAATGCTTGCGTTTGTGGTTCCTGATCATTTTCTCATGATTTCTGTTTCTATAATTCCCTTGGCTTGTATTTTCTTTATTGTCTCTATTTCAGTTTTCAAGTCCTGAATAGTTTCTTTCATATGTTTGATTGCTTTTTCTTAGTTTTCTTTAAGTGATTTGCTGATGTCTTCTAATTTTTTGTTTATCTTTTTCTTCATTTCTTTCTTTTTATTTTTACATTCAAAAATTGACACTTCCTCTCCTTCTCCCATTCCCCTCCCGCTCCCCATCTAACCCTCCCCCATTCCCCTCCATCCTTAAGAGGGCAGTGTACCCTGCCCTTTGGGAAGTCCAAGGCCCTTCCCCCTCCATCCCGGCCTAGGAAGGTGTGCATCCAAGTAAACTAGGGTCCAAAGATCCAATACATGCAGATCCCAGTGGCATTATCAATTGCTTCTCAGTCCGTCCCCATTGGCAGCCATATTAGAGAGTCCAGTTTGATCACATGTTCATTCAGTCCCAGTCCATCTGGATTTGGTGAGCTCCCATTAGATCAGGCACACTGTCTCAGTGTGTGGACCAACCCCTCGTGGTCCTGATTTCCTTGCTCATCTTCTCCCTCCTTCTGCTCTTCAACTGGACGTTGGGAGCTAAGTCCATTGCTCTGATGTGGATGTGGGTCTCTGTCTCTATCTCCATCCATTGGATGAAATTACTATGGTGATAATCAAGATATTCATCAGTGTGACTATGGGACAAGGCCAGTTCAGGCATCCTCTCCTCTGCTGCCCAAGGACCTAGCAGGGGACATCCCCGTGGACACCTGGGTTCCCCTCTAGAGCCAAGTCTCTTGCCAACCGTAAAATGGCATCCTTACTGTAGATATCTTCTTCCCTGCTCCCATATCTGCCCATCCTCCATCTCAATCTTCCCACTCCCCCAAGTGCTCCCCAGACCTTCCCTTCTCCCTTCTCCGTCCCACTCTCCCCATCCCCCAACTCCAACCCCACCCCTACCACCACCTCCGTTCTCCCAACTTTTGCCTGGCTATCTTATTTGCTTCCAATTTCCAGGAGGATCTATATATTTTATTCTTTGGGTTCACCTTGCTATTTGTCTTCTCTAGGCTTGTGAACTATAGTCTCAATGTCCTTTGTTTATGGCTAGAGTCCACTAATGATTGAGTACATACCATATTCATCTTTTTGGGTCTGGGTTATCTCACTAAGGATAGTGTTTTCTATTTCCGTCCATTTGCATGCAAAATTCAAGATGTCATTTTTTTTTTACCACTGAGTGTGTATATTTTCTAATGTGTATATATTCCACACTTTCTTTAGCCATTCTTCCATTGAGGGGCACCTAGGTTGTTTCCAGGTTCAGGCTATCACAAATAATGCTGCTATGAACATAGTTGAACAAATGCTTTTGTGGTATGATTGGGCAGCTCTTGGATCTATTCCCAAGAATGGTATTGCTGGGTCCTTAGGTAGGTTGATTCCCAATTTCCTGAGAAACCACCACACTGATTTCCAAAGTGGTTGCACAAGTTTGCATTCCCATCAGCAATGGATGAGTGTTCCCCTGACTCCACATTCTCTCCAGCATAGGCTATTCTTGGTGTTTTTGATTTTAGCTATTCTGACAGGAGTAAGATGGCATCTCAAAGTTGTTTTGATTTGCATTTCCCCGATCGCTAAGGAAGTTGAACATGACCTTAAGTATCTGTTGGCCATTAGAACTTCTGTTGAGAATTCTCTGCTCAGATCATTACCCCATTTTTTAATTGGGTTATTTAGAATTTTAATGTCTAGTTCCTTGAGTTCTTTATATATTTTGAAGATCAGACCTTTGTCTGATGTTGGGTTGATGAAGATCTTCTCCCATTCAGTAGGATGCCTTTTTGTCTTAATGACTGTGTCCTTG
>PVIU01025425.1:0-23781 GCA_004026605.1 Ondatra zibethicus
GGATGGAGGAAGCTGCTATGCTGGGCTATCTCAGCTTGCCCAGCATGTTTCCTCATGGCATAGACTGCAATAAACTTGGACCATGAATCCAGGAGTCTCTTTTTACTTGTCTCTCCCTTGGTCACCATGTGATGAAGGAGGCTTTTGGGGATGGGGGAGGGAGGAGACAGCAATATTTCTGTGGCTTGGCCTATCTTATTCCTAGGCGCTGTACTGTGGGGTTGTGGGGTCTACCTATCTCAGGGAGTTCCTGTACCTTTCACATACTTGCATCTGCACCAAGCACTTCCCACACAACTTCAACCTTATTACCAAGCCTTAATAGGAATGTGTGACACCCTTGCTATACAGGTGAGTGTCAGAGGCAAACCCAGGATCCTGTATCCAAATGTTTGTCTGATATCAAAACCCAGCAAGAGGATCAGGAGTTCAAAGTTATCACATCCTCTAGCAAGGATGCTGCCAGTCCTCATATTTCTATCTTCCTAAGCAGCTCTCCTCCCCAGGCCTGGTAAGAATCCAGAGATCCATCCAATCACTCATTTACCTTTAAAAACCTGCATGATTCCGGATTGCCAGGTGAGGGAGCCCAAGTGTGGTCAACAGCGGCCTCTGGTGGACATAACTAGGTATTGCAAGAAGTGTATACCAAGCCTTTTCCATCAGTCTTGCCTAATGAATGGATCGTCTCTGACTTTATCTATATGCCTACATCTATATCTGTCTATATAGAGGGAGGAAGAGATATATAAATATATAATATAAATACATATATAAATAAATACATAATGCAACCTCTGTTGGGATTAACAAATTACACTTTGAGATAGGACCTTACATCATAGCTCAGAATGACCTGGGACTATGTAGACCAGGTTAGCCTTCAAATTGTGGCAATCCTTCTGCCTCAACCTCCAAAGAACTGAGACTACTAATGTCAGTGACCACACCTAGCAACAAATTATATTTCAAAGAAAATTTCTTCATGAATTTCAATGCATATAGAACATGCAATTACTCTGATAAGCAAGAGGCCCTAAAACGTGGTTTTTTAGCCTAAACAGAGGTCTCTGAGAGCTGGATATCAGTGGCGCAACTCTTGTCTAGTGTGCTTGAGGTTCTGGCCTCCATCCCAGCACTCAAAAAAAAAAAAAACATTCAAACAACTCCTCTGTGGGCTACACACGAGAGATTCTGACCTGGGGTGTGGTTAGTTAGTATTTTGGGTGTAGAGGTGAATCCACTCCACCTGGACCAAAGGTCGGAGAATTCAAGTCTATTCCTTATATCGTGCTAATGAAGTCTGTGGCCTCCCCCCTCCCCTTTTGGAGTGAAATACATAAGTGTGTGTAAAATAAGTGAAGCAGATTCAGTATTCACTGACTGTCCCTCCAGATGCTATCCTGTGTTTCTGTCTCTTATTTCTCTTATATCTCTGTTCCTTTTGCTTAATAATTCTAATCCCCATGCTCCTGGAACGGACGAGCTTCGCCGAAGCTGACCTTGGATGCAACTAGGTGTCTCCATCCTTACGTGGCAATGTGAACAGAAACATTTTGTCAGCTCTGAAGATTGTGCATCAGTGAGGAGATGGTGTGAGTCACACTGTCTTATTTACTCCCATCAGTGACCAGGCATGGTTACAGGCAAGGTCCCTGGCCAGTCTCCACGTGGAGAACACAAAGCCATGGGCAATCCTAGGTCCATCCCCACTTCTGAGACCTCATGGTCTATCTCCATGGCTGGGTTCTGAGGTAAGCAACACTGACAGCTCCTGGAGGGGTGACACATGGTCACCGTCACCACCCCTGGTCCCTGTCGGGGCTGGGTTAGGTGTCATTGGGAGCACCTAGTCTCAGGTGTGAAAGTTCTTCTGACTTCTGCTCTCAGAAGTGTCAAATCGATACAGCAAGCTGTCAAGGACTGGGTCAGGATCTGCTCACCTACTGAAAATGATACAAGTTGCTTTAGTTCAGCTATGTGGAGTCCTGTAAACTCAGTGGTCACAAATAAAGAAACTGAGACCTCAAGGTCCTAGCGTGCTGAGATGGAGCTCTGTGAAGTGCTGGCCTGCTGTGCACAAGATTCCGTTCCCAGCCCTGAACAAAACAAAGTGCCAGCTTCAGCCAGTCCTTTAAGAACGAGCAGAGTGAGTCCATCCTCCTCCCTTCCCATGAGCAGAAGACAAGCCTCTCTGTGCTTAGCCTAACCAGACAATGTGGAATAATTCTCTGCGGTAGGCACCTTGCTTTGCCCAGCCTCCCTGTGCTTAGCCTAACCAGACAATGCTGGGATAATTCTCTGCGGTAGGCACTTTGCTTTGCCCAGCTGGGCTCTGACCATATAGAAGCAATTAGGGCACACGGCTGGGATGTAAGAAGCCTGTAAGGCCAGGCAGGTGGGTGAGATCAGTCTCCATGCCCAGCACATTCAGCGCAAAGCAGTGCCAACTCCTGGGCACCAGTGATACCTAGAGATGCCATTGAAGGGCTGTGTGCTCCACCTCTTGCCTGATTTATACCATGCAGTGGGCCTCTCCCTGCCCGATTTATGACTACCTGTCCTGGGAAGAACACAAATCACTATACTCACGGCACTTTACATCTCAGGGAGAGATAGAAACCACATCGGCCGGCTGCACCATCTCCCTGGGTACTAAAAGCAATTAGGGAGGATGGCTGGGCTGTAAGAAGTCTGCAGAAGATCAAGGGGGTGAGTATGGGTTCCTGTGATCCCAGCTTCCTGCCCTTGCTCTGTCTTTGGGGTCCATTATTCTCCTTCTACAAACAGAGCCTCTCATGAGAGGGGCTTTGACAATGCAGAGAACCAGCGCCGGTGGCCGGAGTGCTTTGAGGTTCTGTAAGCACAAGAGCCTTCCAAAGCCAGAGGGGATGGAAATCTGAGACCAGGGAGAGTACGAGGAAGAGAGCGAGAAATACAGAGGTGACCAGCAGCTCCCGAGCCATTTGTCTGATGCTCACAGAGACTTACCTAGTTTTCCCTTGTTTCTTTTATTTTCTGGGGACCAGAGCCATGGCTGGCAGTACGAGTCTATAATATATTAGTTCAGGCTACTCGAGAGACTGAGACAGGAGAACCACAAGTCTCAGGATTACAGAGGCTACAAAGTGAGCTCAAAGTCAACCTCGATGACTGAGGGAGACCCTGGCTCAAACTAAAAAGGAAGAGCTGCTTAAAAGCATCTGCTGTTTTGCAGAGGGAGGGGCCCTGCTTCAGTTCCCAGCACCCACATGGTGGCTCACAACTGTCTGTAGCTAGAGTTCCAGGGGCTCTGACATCCTCCTCTGGCCCATGTGGACATCGTACACATGCATGCTGCACACAAATACATGTAGGCAAACACCCATACACATTAATAATAATAACAATATTAATAATTTAGTAAGTAAAAAAGGTGGCTGGAGACAGAGCTCAATGGTGGAAGGCCTTGCCTAGCATTCACAAGGACCTGGATCCAGCCCCTAGAATCCTAAAACAGAGCACTCAGGGCCTGGCAGAAGGAGACTTGCTGACGGCCACAGTATTGCAATAGCCAGGTCTGCCCAGCCTATCTTTCTCTTTGTTGTATCTCCTTGGTACCATGGAAAATAAAAAGCCTAGATTCTTCGTTGCTCTAATGTTGACGAGATATGAGCAAGAGCTGCAGTGTATCCCTGTCTCTGTCCCAAAGCCTGCTCCTCTGCAGTACTTGCCTTACACAGTGACATTTCCCACAGTACCTCACAGGAGTTCCCCCTTACGCTCTGGAGTTGCGTTCCAAAACCTCCAGTGGCCACAGCAAACCACAGGCAGCATGGAACCCTGGACATACTGGCTTTCTTCTCCACATACCATCCGCCTAGTGGTCAGGACTCCCTAAAGCTCCTAGTCTGCATGGTGTGGTGTTTCCCCAGTTCCCTCGTACAAACATTAATAGGCGTGGCTCCTCGGACACCTGGACCCCAAGGTGACACCCCGTCCGCCTGGTTTACCTCTTCAGTGTTTCCAGCGGCTCCTTCCTGTCCATGATGCCGGTGTCTGGGTCCACCGTCGTTAAAAGGCACCTGGACACATATAAAGCATCACACAGGGGACAAAGCAGAGGGGCAGGCCTTGCTCCTTCCTGCCCGGGGACAGGAAGGGGTCTCACCTGGTGCAAGCCATCACCCGTTTCAGTTCCACATCCCCAATGAGGAGTTCATTCCAAGAATCCTGGAAAGGAAAGGACGAGTTCCCATGAGCACCTCTGAGCCCTCACCCGTGCAGGGACATGCGTGGAGTCACACCTAATGTCATTACATCAGGGTGGGGGGGTCTTCACCTCAGTCTAGAGAGGTCAAGGGACATCCCACACCTTTGAGTTCCCTTTCTCCCTAAGCAAGGTCAGGCCCCTCTCCTCTTTGAAAGCTTTCCCAGGCAGGGCATCCCAGGTTGAATCCACAGAGCTACATAAGCTGAGCCCTGATGTCACACATCTCCGAACCAAGCACTCAGAAGGTGGAGGCAGGAGGATCACAAGTTCTAGCAAGTTTGAGAACAGCCCGGGATAGATGAGACCCTGTCTTGAAAACAAACACCAAGTCGCTGCGTAACCTGGTGCCCTGATTTCCGGGCCATCTCCCGGGCGGCAGCATCCAGAGAGTCCCAGCTCCAACAGGGATGACCTCTCATCCTGTGGTCATCGGTAGCAGAGCCTGTGCCTCGAGGCCAAGCAAGTCTCAGCCCCTCCAGACTCTCAAGGTCAGTGAGAAACAGAGGATGTGAAAAATTGAAAATAGAAAGACATGCCTCGGTGGGTAAAAGTGCTCGCTGCAGCTGGAACCTGAGTTGGATCGTTAGGGCCGACATGGCGGAGGGAGAGAGCCAACTCTAGTGAGTCATCCTCTCGCCTCCATACATGCACGGTGGCACACACACAAATAAATATGATAATTAAAAATAAAAGCCCACAGAAATAGGTGAGGATAGGGGGATGAATATGATCAAGGTGTGTTAAACGTACACATAAAAATGTCATGGTGAAACCCATCACGTTGTAAATAAAAGCATAACAAAGTTCCAGAAAACTTAAGAAAGCCTCTGACACAGCACACTCCTTGTCGGGTGAAGTGCAGACCCTAGGGATTTGGAGGCAGACACCAGGCAAGGTTGGCTTGGGGAAAGTCTGTAGAACCCGAGGGCAGAAGGGTGAGGGGACCCTAGCCAGGGAGGAAGTCAAAAGGAAGGCAGGGTTGACTTAGAGAGCCTGAGGTCCTTCGAGTCACCACTGAGGAGACCGAAAGACGCGGAAGGAGGTCAGATCGTCCCTCACAAAGGAAGAAGCTGGGCGGGTGGGGCTGGAAGCGAGCATCTGCAGTGAAATGTCCTGGTGTTGGCACCTGGTGGCAGTGTCCCTAAGTTGCTGCTTTAATCTTGATAAGTGCATACTGTTCTCCATGTGGGTATGGCATGGATTTTATTTGTCTCCGTTTATATATATATTTTTAGAGTTAATAATTTTAATTTATGTGTATGAGTGTTTTGCCTGTGTGTGTACCTGATGCCCACAGAGGTCAGAGGAGAGGGTATGGGATGTCTTACCGTGGAACTGGAGTTAGAAATGGGTGTGAGCCACCATGTAGGTGCTGGGGACTGAACCAAGGTCCTTGGCAACTGCTCTTTTCTGTTAAGCCAGCTCTCCAGATCCCTTGGGACTGTTTTATTAGCATGGGTCCTTTCTCTTTGTCACAACAGTTAGAAAACTGGGCATAGAGTTTCCAGTAACCACAGCCTGTTCTCTGAAGATGTCTCCAGAAGGGGCCATTGTGGTATTAAAACAGCGAACTGAGGACCTGGTTAGGGAATTAATTAGTTATGACTTAGAGAACTATCCTCAAAGCCTCTCCTAGATGGAACAAAAGCTAGCAGGACAGTAAGACATAGAAAACTAAGGCAGGGACTGGAACGGTTAAGAATGCTCCAGAATTGCTCTAGCAGAGGGCCCAGTGTTCAGTTCCCAGCCCCCACATCAGGCAGCTCACAACCCACTCTAATGCCAGTCCTAGGGGATCTGACACCTTCTTCTGGCCTTCTAGAGCACCCACATTTACATGCATATACAACCCCACACCCCTATATACACACAATTAAGAATAAATCTTTTTATTTAAAAAAGATTGCCCAGTGTGGGGATTCACCCCTTTAATCCCAGCACTCAGGGTGGATCACTCTGAGTTTGAGGCCAGCCTGGTCTACATAGTGAGTTCCTGGCCAGCCAGAATTACATAGTGAGATGCTTCTCTCAAAAAAAAGAAAAAGTATAAAAAAAGAAAATTAAGGTAAAAAATTTTCACCATCTGGAAAGCACCTGTTTAGCAAAGGGAAGGAAGAGAACTCTGTTACTGCTAACCTCACACCAGGCCCGAGAAGATGTTGACCCCGAGGAGTCCAAGGAAGTCTTCCATCAGGACAAACTGGCTAGAGGTAATAACTCATCTTATTAGATGGGCTGAGAGCCAGAAAGGCCTGGACAGAGAGGAGTATGGCCTGGGTTTGGTCGTATATCTCTGCGGGTCCAGTTTTCCGTTTGTAGAGCGTTTATTGGAAACAAGAAAGTCAGCTTTGCCGTGAGGCAGAAGAACTTGAACGTCTTGAGTGCTGGAGATGGAGTAAGATCTTTTGCTATTAATTACATATGTGGATAACTGTAAATCTTATTCATTTATTATTATTGCATGTGTGTGAGTGAGCAGGAGGAGGTATGTGTGCCACCTTTACACAAGTCCGGGATCAAACTTGGGCTGTCACATTTGTGCAGTAAGTGCCTTTAGGAGCTGAGCCAGCTCACAGGCTTAGCTGGGACATTTTGAGAGGTGACAAGCTACTGAAGGCTATTGAGCAAGACAATCACACTGAAAAGTGTAAGAGTTCCCACGGGGCCCCTGGGAGCTTGTCCCTTGCCTCTCTGCGGTCCAAGAGAGAACACTTTGTGGTCCAGAAATGATGTATCAACTAGATATGACAATGTATCAGTGTCTGACCTACCAGCTGGCCAAGAACTGAGAGTCACAGGGCAGTGCACGTGTCTGAGCCTAGCAGAGGGGAAGAGCAGGTCAGAGGGAGGAACCAGAGCGAATTCAGTGCTGAGCTCTGTGAAAGAGTGCTGTGCCCCAGGCAGACGTTGGAAAGTGAAAAGGACTCTGGGTAGGAGAAGAGCCTGAGGGCAGCCTGGGAGCAAATTCCTTCTTTATCAACAAAACTCAGCCCAGAGGAAGCCCAGGACTGGACTGTACCTCAATTCCTCAATTGACAGGTGGTAAGTGACAGGTTAGGTCACACTGCAGGAGACTGTGCAGATCATTGAGGTAGGAAACGAAAAAGAGAGGGAGAGGGGGAGAGAGAAAGAAAGAAAGAAAGAAAGAAAGAAAGAAAGAAAGAAAGAAAGAAAGAAAGAAAGAAAGAAAGAGAGAGAGAGACCGAGACCCTTTGTCAAGTCGACTGATACAAGCCTGGATGCATGGCCCCTTTTCACAAAGGAACACAACACAGACACTGCAGAGTCACTGTATAAGGAAGCGTGCAGCTCATTCATGCACAGACACTGCAGAGCCACTGTATAAGGAAGCATGCAGCTCACTCATGCACAGACACTGCAGAGCCACTGTACAAGGAAGCATGCAGCTCACTCACAGACACTGCAGAGTCACTGTATAAGGATGCATACAGCTCACTCATGCACAGACACTGCAGAGTCACTGTATAAGGAAGCGTGCAGCTCACTCACGCACAGACACTGCAGAGTCACTGTATAAGGATGCATGTAGCTCACTCATGCACAGACACTCTGCCATCTTCATAGAAATGCACATGCTTGGATCTGAGACTACACAAGGAACATTTTAAATAAAACACCAGAAATGAACTAACAAGATGGCTCACTGGTGAAGACACTTGTCACCAAGTCTAAAGACCTTAGTTCAATCCCTGGGATCCGCATGGCTGAAGGAGAGAGCCAACTTGCACACATGCACTGTGGCATGTGCACACATACAATAAATAAGTGAATAAATTAATAAATGCAATTTTTAAAATATCGGGATGGATTTGTGGGAATGGCTGTCCTAGATTGCTCTTTTCCCAGCATTCCTTGTCTACCTTCCACAGAAAAGCTGAGAGACAGAATTAGTTCCCCAATATAAAGGGTTAGAACTCAATCATCAATCACACAATCACTTTGTCTAAGTCTTTCCCTGGAATCCAAGGAAATTAGAAGAGGTAAGAGCCTCTTTCTTGTCTCCGCTGGCTCTCCCAAACTATACATATGCAAAAGGTATGACCAGAAGTAAATTCCTATTTGAGGACCAATATCTCCACTGGGTACCTACAGCTGGCCTCCATCACAAAGCCTCCACTTCAGGGTTTCTTAAATGTTTTCTCATTCATAACCATTTTTTGCCTGTGAAATTTTTATGTGATCCCCAAACATACAGGCATACAAAATAGGTACACAAATCAAACATTCGTCGATAATAATACATCATTAAAACAATTCTTCAGCGTACTACCATTTATCAAAAACTAAAGTAACTATATATGCTAAGGAGATGAATGCTAACGAGATGAATGTGTTTGTCTGACAAATTATAATCCAAAGATATTCTAATTGGATATGTGCTGAGGAGTGAAGGTAGAAAAATATGGCCTTTGTTTTCTTTAATAAAACCATTATGTTCCTAAAAGAACAGAAACTTCGTATGCATAATAAAAATCCGCCACAATTCATAACAAATGAAAGTCTCAAACCTGAGCCAAGGTCTTTGGCTTGTTGTGCGGCATAATAGTACATACAATGCCAAGTGCATGTCATGTGTTCACACCCAAGGCTGCAGTGACATCCTGAGATACAACATGGGTAAGTACTGTGAGAAACACATCAGATTTATTATGTGCTTCTGGGTTGTTGCATATTCATTACTACATTAGTTACTTTTCTATTGCTGTGATGAAACACTATGACCAAGGCAATTTAGAGAAGGAAGAGTGTATTTGGGCTTGCGGTTGCAGAAGCTAGAGTCTGTGCAGGCAGGGTAAGGTCACGGCAGCGGAACAGAGAGCTAAGGGCTCATAGCTTGAACCACGTATACAAGCAAAAGGTCACACCTTCTAAACCTCCCCAAATAGTGCCACTAACTAGGGACCAACTGTTCAAATGCCTGAGACTATAGGGGACATTTCATTCAAACCACCACTACTGCCATGTTCTTCAAAATTCTCACGTTTGGTTCTGTCATGACCAGCATCAGACTTTAAGACAGATCAGACAGAGTCAGAGTCAACATCCAAAGGCAATCCAAAGACAATCAGCTGCCAGGACCTCCCAGGACACTAGAACCAGTGTCATAGTTCTCCATGCTGAGGCACAATGTGGGACACCTAAGGCCCCAAGGAAGGGGGCCCTGAAAGTGTTTGGGAACACCAGCAAGCTGATAAACAACCCAACCCCTACCTAGCAGTCATGCTATAGATGCTGGTCTTCCTCAAGGGAGTCAGCAGATAATCGGAAACCAGGTGGTTGGGATGGGCAGTAAGACAATAACCACCTTGTTTGTTCCATGAGTGACACAGACCATGTGATCCATTTTGAGTAAATTATCTCAACAGTCAATCCACCGACTCAAGATTCTCCCTGTAAGCCTCAGATCTCCCAGAGCAACAGCTCTGCCTCGCCTGTGTGCATCTTCAATACACAAGTCTTCACATATTGGGGGGGCTCAACAAACCTAAAAGTAGAACCACTGTGCAGCTCAGAGGCAGCAAGCAACTCACTTCTTGGAAGAGTCTAAATCAGCGTTAATAACTGTTATGCTTTATTTGTTGTTGAGATGCGGTCTTGTGTAGCTCAGGCTGACCTTGAATTCATTATGTCGCTGAGGCTGGTTCTGAACTTCCAATCCCTCTGCCTCCACCTCCCGTGCTTGGATAACAGTGATGGGCCTCCTGGGAATAACTATTACACCTTCCACAAAATAAAAAGAAAGAAGCTACGCAGGCCAAATGTTACCTCTGCGAAAACATCACTTCCTGAAATGACAATGTTGGGCCTGAAGTTAATAGCTTTCACTTTCTTCTCCATCCTGGAGTTGAGATCTTCCAAGGATGCCTCAGACAGGACCAGGAATGGGCTTACATCCGAGTAGGCCACCTGACAAAGAAACAGAGATTGGGATACAGTGTGGAGCAGAAATGCCTCAGAGGGGACAACATGATCTAGTCCCTGAAAATTCAGCACTGCCCCAACAAACACACACACACACACACACATACACACACATGAACATGTATATAAACATACATGCACACACATGTACACATACACACATGCACAAATACATATACACACATACAGACACACATATACACACATACACACATATACACATATGTCTTTATCACTATTTTTCTAGTTCTTTACATAGAAATGTCACAGCAATTCAAAGCCTTAACTGGCCTTGCAGAACTGCATGACATAAGGGGACTCAAGAGAAGGCTCAGCAGTTAAGAGTACTGGCTGCTCTTGCAGAGGACCAGAGTTCAATTCCTAGCACACATATGGTAACTCACAACCAGGTATAACTCCAATTTCAGAAGATTTGATGCCATCTTCTGACCTTCATAGGTACTGCATATTTGTGATACACAGACACACATTCAGGCATAATACCCATACCTATAAATTCCTATTTTAGTTCATGAACAGAACATAACCTCAGAGTCACTAGACATCCCTTAAAGACACCATCTCACCTTCCCAAACATCCATTTCCTTAGTGCTTAATAAGGTGGTCATTTGATGGCTTCACTACATTTGAGAAGTCCTCTAATTCTATAGGAGCCTATCTTTATACAACCTTAAAATTAATATGAAGTATGAATGTTGGCCCTCATTTTTTAACACTAAAGTTGTCTGGTCCTGCCAACCTACATCATGAGGAGTTCCTGAAGCCTTATGCCTTGAAGAACCAACCTGACCATGTGAAGTCTGGGGCTCCCCACACCTGCTCCATACATGTTTCACATGCCTGCTCTACACACCTGTCCCACACACCTACTCCCCATACCTACTCCTCACACCTATTCCACATACCTGCTTCACCCACCTGCTCCCCACACCTGTCCCACACGCCTGCTCCCCACACCTGTCCCACAATCCTGCTCCCCACACCTGTTCCACAATCCTGCTCTGCACACCTGCTTCCCACACCTACACTGGCCTGAACTTGTAATCTGACACACAATTGTAAGGTAGCTAAAAACATTGGACCATGCCATTACAGAATTGATCAAAAATGATACCACTGTAGAATAAATTGTGTTGTATGTCTACTGTCACCAGAATACTTACAGAAATAGAAAAGTGGATACTTCAGAGGAGTGGAGGCTCCCCAAAATCAAGACAACAGGAACCCCACTGCTGTACCCATCCTGTCAGGAGTGAGTGTATTCCCAAGAGACACTTGTGGCTCGCCCTTTGGCTGAGACCATAGACACAATGGAGTCTAAAAAACTGGAATATTCTCAGGAATCTTAGGTAAGGGAGAAGAAAACAGCTGGGGCCATTATGTCAGCCAGGGGAGGGTCTTGTCTCTCAGGAAGAGATCTCATGCATTTCTGACAACTTTCAGGATAGGCTGGCGCCTAGATAGTGATGATGGGCAGGACTTAATAGTTCTGCATGCTTTGGCCCTCTGTCTAGAAGCCTGACTCATGAGGGCGGTCAGAGCCCAGGTTTTGAGCTTGGCAAGTGCCTTCTTTCTGCCTATTGCTTGGCGTCTCTGGAGCCTGGAGATTGCCATAAAAACCACAGCATTTAGCATACCAGGGATGTGGCACACGTGGCAAGACCCACACAACTTTCCTACACCCTCAGACCACAGCAAGCCTCTCACATGGTCCGTGGGCCGGAACCAAGTCTTCAGCAGCTGAGAACGTCTGGGGTTCATATGAGGCTCGAAGTGCACCAGGCGACAGGGCTGTGTCTTCAGGAAGCTGGTGATCCACTGAGCGGCTGCCTCTCCACAATCCCTGCCCTGCACCTCCAGACCATGCACTCTGCAGTGGGGACAGGGCAATGGGCAGGGACAATTCAGAGGCTGTGAGTACTGTAATCCTGTATGCCCGGATGGATCAGAGAGGCTGCAATGATTCAACTGTGGCATGGCCAACATCCCTTCATAACCCGAAGACCTGCCTCAGGGCCACTGCAGACATGAAACGGAATGGAAAGTGCTGTTTCAAGCCTTGCTCTTCCCATTTGTAAAAGCAACTGAAGCATATCTGTGTCCCCTGCCTGAAAGGTGCGCATGGAGGATGCAGGGAGGTAATAGGTTTGAAGTTTACTGAGTTTTCAGAGAAACATGAGCAGGCTGGGGGGATGGCTCAGCTGGTACAAGCATGAAGACCCAACTCTAACCCTCCAGAATCAAGCCTAGAATCGGCCGTGATAGAGGAACTGCCCAATTCAAGTTGGCCTGTAGGAGATTGTCTCGACTGTCAGTTGAGGGGAGACCCAGCCCACCGTGGTGGGAAGAGAGGGGGCAGGTGTTTATTGCAGTGGTAGAGTTTGAACCCAGGACTTCATGCATGCTAAGCCAGCACTCTACTACTGAGCCACATCTCCATTCTACTTTTTACCTTTTCTTCATTTTTTTCAGACAAGGTCCCATTGAGTTGCCCAGGCTGCTGTTGAACTTATGATCCTCCGGCCTCAGTCTCCCTCCTGCTGGGATTACAGGCTGATGCCACCAGGTCTGACCGAGATGGATAGACTATGGGCTTCCTTGGACGTTCATGTTTTTGTTGTTTTAATTTTTTTTTTTATTTGAAACAGGATTTCTCTGTGTAGCCCTGGCTGTCCTGGAACTCACTCTGTAGACCAGGCTGGGCTCAAAGGTTTGCACCACCATGCCAAACTCAAATCGCATATTAATTAAAAATGCAGAAATAGTCAGGCATGGTGGTCCATGCTTCTAATCCTTACACTTGGGAGGCACAGGCAGGTGGATCTCTGTGAGTTTGAGGCCAGCCTGGTTTAAAAAACAAGTTCTAAGACACCTAGGGCTGCTACACAGAGAAATCCTGTCTCAAAAAAAACAAAAATACAGAAACAGCCACAAAGTCTAACTAAGCCAAATCTTGGTCCCACAGTGGGAAGAAGGAAGTTCAAGCTGTGATTCTTGAGCTGCTAAACCAGGTCCTAGAGCGCCTGCCTCCTGCAGTCCATCAGAGCTGAGGAGGTAGGCTTCCGAACAGGGTGCCAGGCTTCTGAACAGGGTACCAGGCTTCTGAACGGGGTGCCCTAGCAATGTCCTCCTTCCTCCGACCTCCAACCTGAACACAGGACACCCCTCCAGTTACAGCTGCTCTTTCCCCACCTTGCAACTTCCCTTCGAGCTAAATATCATATCTCATAGGGCGCTGTTCCCAGAGCCCTTTGCAAAGACAGTCCCGTGACAGATGACAGGACTTCCTTTCTTCTAGGGCACCCTTCTTTCCTGCCTGCATTCTTTGATGGGATTATTTTTCTCTTCACTCCATGTCAAGGTGTTTTAGCCTGCATTGTTTTCTACATCAGACTTTAATTAATTAAGTTATGGTTGAGTTGCGGCTTCAAACCCAGAGCTTCGAGCATGCTCAGCAAGTGCTGTACCAGAGTCCCGTCCTCAGCCTGCTACATTGGGCTTTTGTGTTCCCTGTCCCTACACCAGCTTTTGAAGCTATTTCCTCGTTTCTCCTCTCAGGATGCAGAGGACTGAGTGCTGAGCGGGGGAGGTACATGCAATCAATGGCTAACTGTTGGTAATGTACTTTCTGGAGCCCCTCCATTGTTCTAACTTCCTCAAAAGTTCAAGAGCATATTCACAATCTGGATTTAAATACACATATATATGTTCATACATGTGTATATAGGACATGAAAGTGAAGAGGGGCCATGCATGGGAGAAAGAGGTCTAAAGGAAAGCAAGGGGGCAAAAAAAAATCACATTTTCTGTTATATGTAGAATCTAGGTTTACTTAACTATTATCTATCTGTCTCTCTATCCATCATCTATATATAAGGTTTCATATAGCCCAGGCTGGCCTTGAATGAAGTATATAGTCAAGGATGACCCTGAACTTCAGATCTTCCTGCCCCCACCTCTCCAATTGTTGGAATTACAGGTGTGTACCCCCATACCTACACTATGTTTTATTGAGAGTAAGTCCAGGGCTTTGTGAGTGGTAGACCAATACCTTACCTCTGACCTGCATCCTCAACCCTGTAAATACAAATGTGATATGAAATACTGAGACAATTATCTGAGGAGAAGAAGGAGCCAGTGGAGGGGTACAGGACAAGAGAATATGGGGCTAAGATGAGCAACGTACAATTTGTGTGTGTAAAAATGTCATCATAAAACCCGTCTATTGTTTTGTAAGCTAACTATGAATTTAAACAATTAAAGGCTAAAGTAAAGAGAGATTGCATGCAGATTTGCTCCCAAAGGCCAGAAGCCTCCTGTTCTACTCACCTGCACTGGAGGAGCGGGTTTGTGGCGGGCGGTGTGATGGGCAGCAGCAGATCCTTTGTGTAGGCTGCACTGATAGTCAAGGTGTCATTGTCACAGGTCAGGGAAACCAAGACCAAGCGAGGTTCCTGCCGGGCAGTGACCATGTTCCCATCTTCATTGATCACAAGCCAAAACCTGACATTGTCCAAACGAAACCAGCACAGGCAGCCTCAGCCATTAGCAGACCCATAGTTTACCCATCTTCTATTTCTCCCAGTAAGAAGCCCAGGGTGTATGTGCATGCGCATATGTGCCTGCTTGCCTGCCTGCCTACCTGCCTGTCTCTCTGTCCTTAGCATTGCCTTGGCCGCAAACAAGGACTGACAATGTCTGTTCATTTTAAAGGGGCAAATAACCACTCAAGAATTAATATATAACAGGCGCGCTCTCTCGCTCTCTCTCTCTCTCTCTCTCTCTCTCTCTCTCTCTCTCTCTCTCTCTCTCTCTGCAGGTGACTTCACTTGACTCAGGGATGCACTACTAGTGCATCGACGACGTCCCAGTCGATGACGATAGTTGCATAAAGCCGCTGACTGGTCTACTTGAGGCTCTCCTTTCCTTTTCAAATGCAAGGAAGTCACTACAGCTGGAACATCAGTGACTTTCAGGAACTCTAGGAGACAGAACCCTTTTGTTTCTAAGTGCAAAGTATAGCAGGAATCCTGTTCTTCATATGGTGGTGTCCCAGAAAGGCTCAGCAGCCTGCTGGTCCTGCGAGAAAGTGGGCAGAATATGACAAAATTCTGTCTTCCATCACTTCCTGCCTCATCTCAGAACACGCCAAACAGAATGGTGTCTTGGGCAAGAAGTCAGCACGACCAAGTTGTGACTTTTAATCAAGAACTTGAGCCCAGGATTCTCGGATCAGGACATCATCTAGTATTATTTCTTTGTGCCTTTCCATTAGGAAATTGATCACATTGGTTAAGAAATAGAGTTTGTTACCCCAGCAAAGGCTTACCTTTGTATATCTCTATGTCTTCTGTGTGTCTCCTTTTCCCACTCTGGGGAAAAAAAGGATAAGACCACAGACCCTGAATTTTTAAACATTGATTTTAAAACAGCATATGGAGAAAAATATTAATATGAAAATATTAGAGTCTTGGATCTCAGTAAGTGAAGTCTTTGCTAGGAAGCATGACACTTCACATTTGGATTTCCAATACCCATGTAAGTGCCAGGCACAGCACACATGACTTTAACTCAGGGACTTGCTGGCCAGCTAGTCTTAAATAGTGAAGTTCAAGTTCAGGGGGGGAAGCAAGGTACAGAATGATTGAGGAAAATGTCCCGACATCAATGCCTGACCTCCATGTTTGCCCACACAGGCAAGTACACCTACACACATGTACACACACACACACACACACACACATACACCACACACAACACTCAACATAAAAGTTAATTGGACATATTGCCACAAAGTGCACCATAATTAAAAAAAAAGAATTAATATATAACAGATAGAACACTTGAAGCAAAGATGTTAATTATACTTTACCCCAATTGTCAGGACTTGACCACATTCATTAAACATGCCCCAAGAAGATGTTAAGAATCTACTTCACAGAAGGCCAGAGACTCACCGGAAGCAATGAACTCTTGGGAACAGAAAGAGGAGGCTGTTCCTCAAGGAGTTTGCAGCCATAGAATGCAGCTAAGCAACCGGTGGTGCCAATTCCATGCACTGCTTTTTTAATTTTTAAATTGTATGTGTATGATGTTTATGGGCATTTAGGTGTGTGCACCACATGCATGCAGTGCCTGCAAAGGCCAGAAGAGGGCATACAATAACCTGGAACTTGAGTTATCAGCGGCTACCAGCCTCCATACAGATGCTGGCAACAATCCCCCCCCCCCGGCCTCCTGTCCCCCTCCCCGCTACCTACAAGAGCAGTAAGCGCTCTTAACTGCTGAGCCGTCTCTCCAGCCCTGCCAACCAAATGTTTAAAAATTGGGTACTGTGAATCCTGCAATTTGCTAAGAAGGTCTAGTGTCCATCTTTACCATACTTTTCTAGCCCACTATTCCCCAGGCTTGGATATGCTCACTTCCTAGGAAAATGACAGAAAAGCAAGAGTATCCCCTTTCTGCTTCCAGGAGAGTGAAGACTCGGAGCAGAAGCTGAAACAGAGGTCACGGAGCAGACTTCCTGGCTTGCTCCCCATAGTTTGGGCTACTTGCCTTCTTAAGCAGTCCAGGACCACCAGGTCAGGGGTGGCACTGCCTGCAGTGGGCTGGGCCATTCCACATCCATCATTAATCAAGAAAATGCCCCACAGACTTGTCTATAGGCCAATCTGATGAAGGTGTGTTCTCAAGTGAAGTTCCTTTTCCCAGATATCTCTAACTTGTGTCAAGTTTTAACAAAAAAAAAAAAAAAAAAAACTAACCAGGACACCATTCTATTCCTACGAATAATTGGGCATTCATATGATTGAAATTAAGTGCATTATGAGAAGGGACATGTGCAGTAGGAAAAGGGAATATACATCATCAATGAAGGTAGAGAGCCACCCTCATTATGCCCCTTAGTAACCAAGTCCTCCTTCTCTTTATCTCCAGCCTGGAACAAAAATCAGAGAACTTGAGAACTCTCACTCACGTAACTTTTTGTTTGTTTGTTTTTGTTTTTCAAGACCTATGTGGTGGTTTGAAAGAAAATGGCCCCAAAGGGAGTGGCACTATTAGGAGGTGTGGCCTTGTTGAAGGAAGTGTGACATGCTGCGGAGGCAGACTTTGAGGTCTCACACGTGTTCAAGCCATGCCCAGTATCTCAGACCACTTCCTGTTCCCTGTGAATCAAGAAGTATGTGCTCTTGGCTCGCTCTCCAGCACCATGTCTGTCTGCACGCCACCGTACTCCCAGCTGCCATGCTTCCTGCCATGACAGTAATGGACTAGACCTCTGAACCGTGAGCTTCCACAATTAAACATTTCCCTTCATAAGAGTTGCTTTACAAGAGTTGCTGTGGGGACTAGAGCGGTGGCTCAGAGGTTAAGAACATTGAAAGAACATTAAGAACTTCTGAAAGTCCTGGAAGAACCACATGGTGGCCCACAGCTATCTATAACGAGATCTGGCACCCTCTTCTGGCATGCAGACATATATGCAGGCAAAACTCTGTATACATAATAAATAAATCTTAAAAAAAAAAAAACAAAGAGTTGAGGTGGTCATGGTGTCTCTTCACAGCAACAGAAACCCTGAATTGACAGAGCTTCTTTGTGTAGTCTAGGCTGTCCTGGAACTTGCTCTGTTGACCAGGCTGACCTTGAACTCACAGAGACACCCCCCCCACCTCCTGAGTGCTGAGATTAAAGGTGTGTGCCACCACGCCCAGATGGCTTCTGTCATTCTTGATAGCATATTCCTCTAGAAGCTGTACTGTTGCTTTACTTCAAATAGCATTACCAGCTTCTTTGGCAAGTCTGTGTGGGCCCAGGATTTGGCCAAGAACCCAGGACAGACCCAGCCCACAAGTGAAATAAGCCACGTGAAGTGTGGCATCACAACGGTAAGAGCATGCAGTATTGTGCAACCTTCCCCGCTATTTCCCGAACCTTTCCTCTTTCCAAACTCTGCACCCATTAAACAATAACTCGGCACACCTGCCTCCTCCAGCCCCAGAGCCTCCAGTCTACCTTCTGTCTATGAATCTGGAGTCCTGCAATTCGAACTGAAATCATACACAGCTAGTCCCTCTGCCCTGCTCATTTAAATTAGCATTGTTCCATCATTCATCCGTATTATAGCATGCACTAGAACTTCACTTCTTTCCAAGGCTGAGGCATAGCCTACCATCTGCATAAACCACATTTTACTTAATCTTCTCATCCTTCGACGGACATCTGGGTCACTTCCACTTCTTACTTGCTGCTGTGCACAGTCAAGTTTCAAAGTTGCCCAAAGCATTTCTTAGACTCAAGCCCCTGTTTTCCAATCCTGGTAAAGCATCAGACTATGCCAGTCTTTAAGCCTGGGATTTACGTCCAGCTCTTTAGAATGTTGGTAAACTTACTTGCCTGGAAAGTGTGTAACCAATTTCTAATTTTCACTTCATGTTGTTACTGTCTTTTGCTAAATTCTCCCTGAGTGTCCCCCCCACCCTCCAAAACCCTTCCTCTCTGTTTCCTGGCACTTGTCAGTCCCCCAGTGGATGACTTTTGTTTGTTTGGTTGGTTGGCTGGATTTTTTTGTTGTTTATTTTTTGCTTCAGTTCCCTGGGATCTAGGGACAAAAGTAAAGAGTTTGCCACCACAGCTGTGGTAAAAGTTCAAAACATGTTTTCCGCATCCATGTGGTAACATAATGTCAATGGCCTTTGCCTCCAATAGAAACTATCCAATAAGAAAGACAATAAGCTGCGGTCTGTGAGACCCCACTCTAGAAATCAGGGAATAGTTAGGATTCTTGGCTGCCTGAAGCAGAGGTGCAGCAGATCACTTTTCAACTTTCTTTTTTTAAAGAAAAATTTATCTATTATGTATACAACATTCTGCCTCCTTGTATGCCCGCACGCCAGAGGAGGACGCCAGATCTCATTACAGATGGTTGTAAGCCACCATGTAGTTGCTGGGAATTGAACTCAGGACCTATGGGAGAGCAGCCAGTGCTCTTAACCACTGAGCCATCTCTCCAGCCCCTAACTTTTCAACTTTCTAGGGAACTGCTGTGTCTGGGTGAAAGGAGGGCGTGGTTAGTGGATTTTCAAGGTGGGGCAGGGTGGGCAGGGAGCCGGACAACCAACCAGAAGGCCTTGGAGCAGCCACCCACCTCCGGTCTCTGATGGTCTGTTTTCCTGAGACTCGGAGAATGGCAAAGCACAAGGTGATACGGGGCACACAAGACAAGGTCCACGCCGTGAGGAGGAGCCTACCAGTCAGTCTTCAGTCACCCAGCGACCTTTTGTAAAAGCCGCCCCCAAATCAGCCATGGGACAAGAAGGGCTTTGAGACAAAAATCTCCATTTCTTTTCGCTGAGTCAGTTTATCAGCGTGCCCACTGGGCCAGCCATGTGGGAGACTAACCGCTGGTGTTAGCTTTCCAGAGCTGAGCCTGAGGCTACAACACCTGTCAGTCTGTGCCCAGAGCTGGTAGGAGGGAAATCAGACCCAAAGAGGGCAGAGTTGCCCTTCCAGAAGTCTGGGAGTCCACACGGACTTTTAGTCGCTGTTTACAAAATCCCAGTGGCTAAAGACAGAACAAATCTCAGATTCAGCCCGGCGCGCAGAGACGAGGGTCTGGGGAAAATAACACTTGCCAATTTTTTTTTTTTTCCTGCAAGAAAGTGTTCAACTGCTACAGTAAGGATGAGCGACGAGCCGTGCCTACGAGCCCTCTGCACTCTGGCATCAACTGTCTGAGTTTCTCTAGAGTTTAAGACTACCACTAAAAGGAAAGTGACCAAGGGCTCCGTGAGGGAGTTTGAATTTTCTTCTTGCGGATTGGCCGGAGTGGGGCATGTCTCATTGGGAACACAGTTATTTTCTCCTGGAAGTGAGAAACCTGGAGACTTGAGAGTTCCAGGTCCCCCGAGTGGCTGATGGAGGGTCAGGGTCACTTTCTTCCGTTTCCCGGCGCCCCTTCCCCAGTTCCTGGTCTCTTGTCTGGGAAGGAATGAGGAGACCCCTCTGACCTCCCCACACCCACACAGCCTAGGTCTGGGGGGCGCAGGGTTCAGCGTACCTGTCACGCAGGTGACCACAGCGCAGCCCCATGGCGGTGCACTCCGCCTCGCTCACCGACACCCCCTTGCAGGACTTGATCGGGTAGATCCAGAGCTGCGACACCGTCCCCACCCGCTGCAGCCGCCGGCGCCGGGGACGCGTGCGACGCCAGGCCATGGTCCCCAGCGCCACCGCGGCCAGTCCCAGTGCGGCGATACCGAGCCAGGTGGACCGCAGCTGCCGGGGGATCCGGGATGCGAAGAAGCCGTGGAGGGCCAGAGCCCAGGAGCTGGAGGCACCCATGGCGAGGGCGGACGGGGCGGGCGCTGATACACTTCAGGCGGACTGTGCTGGTGGCCAGGACCTGGACCTGAGCCCAAGGGCCCGTGTTTATCTCCTGACCCTTTCCCTCCAATCCAAGTTGAGCTTCTTCACTCAGCCTGGGCAGGAGGTGGTGGCTCAGCTGTGGTGGTTCTCACTCCTCCTCTCCTTTCTCCCTCCCTCCCTTCTTCCCTCATTCCGTCACCCTGACCCTCCCCTACAATCAATGTAGAACAGCTTCTTTATGTGTTTGTAGGGCTGTTTATTTGACCTAAAGCATACAACGTTTGCGGAAACATGGTGTGATTTTGAAATCAGAAATCAGGCTTCTGGGCAGCTGCCCGGCGGGGCTGCGGAGAGCAGTATGGCAGTGGCCAAGAAGCTTCCAGCCAGCTGGGATCTGAAGGGGGAAAGATCTTACCAGGCCCTGAGGGTCTACAGGGTTGAGCCAGGTTTGTTTCTCCATGCCTGATGCCTCAGAGCTATCTGCAGAGCCTGAGACCAGGATTAGTCCTTAGACAAGCCTCCAAGTTCTTTCCCTGCGGGTCCCCTAAGGCAGACTCTGTCAGTTGTCACCCCAAATGCCAGCATATCTTAAACTACAAAGCCAAGGCCAGCAAGGTACCTCAGATTCCTGTTTGATGTCTCAAGTTGCTAAAATGTCAAGTCTTTATTCATGACTATTCTAACAGGGAGAAAGCTATTTCTCTACAATAGGGCAGAGTGAGTGGACTTTGTATTAAAGCAATGGATGTTTACAGCCAAGGGGCAGAGGGCAGGGGTAGGGGGTGTGGGTGGCTGCCAGTGGCAAGGCAGGAATGAAGATTTCTCTAAAGAGCTTTTTCCCTAACTCTGGCATCAGACTGAAACAGTGAACCCCAAGAAACTGGAAGTTCCCCCTCCCCCACCCCACCCTAAATCTCAGACTGAGAGAAGGAACAAGCCAGCCAGAGGGGAGCCTGTTCACAGGGTTCTGAGGACCTCAGGCTGCCTTCCAGGGGACTGCTGCTGACACACTGCACCGTCTGTGATGGGTGGGGTCACACCTTGACCAGAACGGTCCTGCTAATGGGATAGTCCCCAGAACTCACATTCATGAAATATACAAGATTGAGGCTATTGTGGAGGGCAACTGAGGTCAGGCAATATATGGCAGAGTTGGAGGCCCTGTAGAGATGCCCTGAGAGACCATTCTGTGAAGTGTGGAGAAAGCAGAATGCCTGCATGCATGCATTGATGTTTTCTTCCGACTTGGAGTATTCGTGATCTTTTGACAATGGTGGACACTTCTTCCTCAGCCGCCAGCTCACTTTGGGGTCCTCTGGTACTTAGTGTCTGTCCTGCAATATCTTCTTGTCATGCACCCAATACCTTTTCCTGCCCAATGCCCAGTCACCTTCTGCCTCTCCTCACTCCCAACAAGACCCAGAGATGATCAGAGTTCCAAGGACACAGCACTCAGCTAGTCAGCTTGCTTTCCTGGTTTTGGGCTGTTTATTGTGGTTGACATGAAAAGTCACTCTCTTGCTCTCATGTCCCCAGGTGGTGACGCTATTTGAAGAGGCTGAAGAACCTTTAAGAGATGCAGGCTAGCTGAGAAGAAAGTAAGTCTCCTGGGGCGGGGCGGGGTGTACCTGGACCCTCCTGCTCATCTTCTTCCTATGTTTATCAAGTAAAGAATGCCCCCTCTGCCACATGTGCCCACACATGGTACTCTGCCCAAGAGCACAGCAGATGGAACCACTGGAAACCACAGCACAAGTGAATCCCCTTCCTCCACCAAGTTGTTCACCTGGGGACGTTTGTCACAGAGAAGAACTGGTACAGCAATGATGTATGCCACTGGGGACCAGGCGAGGCTCTGGCTTCTCGGAGGCACCCGGAGCTGAGTGTGTGTATCACCCTTCCTATTTCTCTTTGGAAATGTGTAGGGAAAAACAGCTTAAAACTTAATGGCTGACTTTAAACTGAGTATGACTTTAAACAATTTATCATTTCCAGGCTGGGCAGTGGTGGTGCACGCCTTTAGTCGCAGCACTTGGGAGGCTGGTGGATCTCTGTGAGTTCTAGACCAGCCTGGTCTACAGAGCAAGTTCCAAGACAAGCTCCAACACTACAGAAAGAAAAAGCCTGTCTCGGAGGTGGGGCGGGGAGGATCATTTCCAAAATTTTCCCAAGATAGGACTTGCCTACCACTTTTACCTCACAGCCAAAGGTGAGAGGGGCTGAACTGAGGCCCAGAACCCAGCAAAGGAAAAGGCAGAAGGAAGTAACAACTGTCTCCTGTCGACTATTAGATGTCTCTTGGAGTCTATAACCTTTCTAATGCTGTGACCCTTTAATACAGTTCCTCATGTTGTGGTGACCTATAAAATTACTTTGTTGCTACTTCATAACCATAATTTATAATGTAAATAAATATCTGCTATTCAGGATATCTGATGTGACCTCTGTGAAAGGGTTATTTGACCCCTCAAAGGGTTGCAACACACTGGCTTAGACAGTCATGTTCATGCAATACACACCAGCGGCAAGAGGTAGTGTTTGGAACCCAGGAAAGATGCGTGACAGCCTCAGTAGGCCTGCCCTTGGGACCGGGAACCTCGCCCAACCAGCTTCCGCGGATTCATCTGGACCCTGGTGAGTGGACCCCAGCCCGTCCCTGGGGCCTTCTGGCCACTCGGGGCTCCCCTCTGCTGGCTTTGCTGCTTGTACCAACCCTGCTCGCCCCCAGGCATCCCTTCTCATCTGCATGGTCCCAGCTGCACCCGAGCTCGGCCTACCCGGGCTGAGGCCTTGGGGGAAGGGCGAGTCCCCTGCTAGGGGGCCTCCTTTGTCCCACGGAGCCGAGCCGAGTGGAGCAGGCAACCCTCAGTAGGCCTGCCCTTGGGACCGGGAACCTTGCCCAACCAGCTTCCGCGGATTCATCTGGACCCTGACCCCGTGAGCCAAGAAGAGCCGAACGGAGCAGAGCGGGCAACTCTCAGAAGAGATGGGCAGGCTCCAATCAAAGAATTCGTCCAACAACCTGAAAAGCAACATGATAACACCAGAATCCAGCGATTATGGAACAGGAAAGCCCAAGCAACCTATCCCAGATGAAGTAGAAGAAATTGACTTTAAACGTAGCTTTATGAAAATTATAGAGTCCTTTAAAGAAGAGGTGAAAAACTCCTTTATCGAAAGGGATGAGAAAACTAAC